>SNQJ01S0020101.1:142495-154216 GCA_010110895.2 Picea sitchensis
CACCGAGACTAAATAGATAGAGGATAAATTTGAAAATAAAATTGTAAGACCTTGGGAAGAGTTGTAGTTAAAGAGGAACAAATATGGCCTAGGATATGAAAATAATGAATTTGACTTCTTTCATCTTCCTAATTACTCCAAACATGTTACATTTGTGAGCGTAGGTTTTCTTGATGATGATTTAAATAGGTATACAGTTGATGATGAAGTTGAATTTGGGAAGAAGAAACTTGAGGATCATGATAATGACTGTGCACTTGATGATTATAAGTTAGATGATGTACTTTAGTAGTGCCAACACTATCGAGTTGGCCATAAGAAGTTGTATTGTTTTGATCTTAACCCATGTAGTATTTGTGGGAATACAAACCGCCTTTCATAAAGGTGTTGGAAGCAAACAAAGGCTAATAGGAAACATGCATGTTTTGGATGGTTAGTTACTCAGTCTCAAAGTTTAGAAGTCAAGTTATTAGAATGTTCTTACCAACGATTTCATACATAGGTACAAACCTGTTTGATAGGATATGTTTCTACATCATATGGATATGAATGTTTTTTTTCTAGAAATGACGATTTAGGGCATGAATGAGGCCCAATTGAGGTCATCTTTTGAGTTGAATGTTGAGTCTTTAGATTCTTCTCAAAGACATTTTGGTTATCATTTTTCATTTTCAAGGGGGGGTACATTGATGTTGTTGATTTACAAGTCCCAAGACTTCTCATGTTTTAGTTGATAGGTGGAAGATATTGATGATCATTGCTAGACTTCAAGTTTCAAAGTCTACTCAATGTTTTTGAGGATTATGATGGATTAGGGATTTTGAGTGACACGAATCACTCACATGGATTTTTTGGGTTGGTTGGTTTGACTTCTAGAGGATATTCATCAAAACAACTCAACACTTGGAAATTGTTTTAGGAGTTTCAAGGATATTTGCATGAATGATATTTTGTTGAATGGTTTTTGAGGATTTTGAAGATATTAGTATGGATGGATGATTTTCCATCTTGTAATTTTAGGATTTAGTCGCTTATTATGGATTTGTGATTTGGATGGTTGTTTAATTCTTTTGATCAACATTTTGGTTTCAGGATCTAAGGCAGTACTAACATTTCACTTGGTTTACTTCTCAACCATTTTTTGGTGGGATTATGATTTACTCCTCGTTGAATCATTCATAGGTTTTTTTATGTACAATGTTTCCTAGATATATGATTGGGATGCTAGTCAACACTTTTTTCTATCAATTGAATCATTAGTTGTTTTTTTGTATATTAGTTTTTCAGAGTAGTTTTGTGAACATATTTGTTCACTTCACAGTCTTCAAAATTTATAGGGATGACCTTCAAACCTAGCAAAATATAGTCAATTGTTCTGCACTTTTTCTTGGCACATTGGATTACCAAGTGTTTTAAGAATTTGGGATGTGTTGGACTTACATCCAATTTACTTTTCATAAAGTTTTTCTCTCATTAGTTTTAGGTTCATATCTGTGAAAACTTATAGGTTTTTTGGCTCATTTGTTGTACAATGAGATCTCCAAACTTGGTATTTGGCATCCATTTTGGAGGTTTTTCAGGAGGATCTTCATTGAGACTCATGATGTTCCATATTGTGGGTATCAAGTTGAAGACTTGGAGATGTTATTAGTTTTACACTAGTATTTGTTGCTTAGTTATTGCACTTGTACAAAATTATGATTAAGGGGAGGGGGCAATTGTTAGCCTTTCAAATTACTCTAATCCCAAGTCCTTGACCACCTTTGTGTACTTAGTTATGTGTTAAGGTTATGGTACTAATCTTCTTGATTAGGTACCATTGAATGTTATATGGTGGTTATCATGATTGCACTATTTATTGTACATAATTACATGAATACATACATGTGTGTGTGTGTGGATGGTATCATATATGTATATATAATATATGGGTGGGTTAGTTTTTCCTCAGTCTCTATGTGACGACTAAATGACGTCACCCTGACATTGATTGATCTTGCACCTCGCGTTATCATGGATCTTGATGAAGAGGACCTCTCGACTATTTAGCCGATCCAAACATGTGGTCGCTATCTGGAATTCTCACGTATTTTCTTCCCCCTCGACCTCCCCACTCAATCTTCCCGTACCTCCTGAGGATGTCACTTCCCCTTCCCACCCCTCGGCATGATCTCCCTCCACCCCCCCAGATCCTCCCCTATGTGTCTCCCCTCCTCTACGCTCAGACAAGGCTTCCCCTACGTCCTACTGCAGAGTTGAACCCTCTCCTCCATTGATCCCCCCTTATGCGGTCGCAATATATATATCACTTATCCCTCTATTGATAATGAATGCCCAGATATAGCCTTCCACATTCATCGTGACAACGACATCATCGGGATTTGTCACTTGTAGAATCATCCATTCGCTTTATTATCCTAGGACTACCCCCAACCTAATGGATTTCTCTTAAATCTTCTCACTGATAATTATCTTTGTGGGGACCCCTTGAAATCTACAGTTGCCTTGATCACCATCCTTGGTGCTTCTGAGATGGCTGACTGCAAAAAGAAAAAATGATGAATAAAGCAAAAAGAGGGGGTAAAAAACATGATTCTCAGGTACAACGTTCAGTTAAACGAAGTAGCAACAATGCAGCATGAAACTCTCATTGGTAGGTTCGTTGGCAAGAGGCTTTCGAAGACCTCCCTATGGAACTGGACATCACAAAACTTTTATTCTCTTCTCAACTATCCCCCCGAATACTTGGTCTTGGAAAAAGGTTGGTTGGCATGGACATTTCGTTCATGTGCAAAGATGAAACTCTCATTGTAGGTTCGTTGGCAAGAGGTTTCAAGACCTCCTATGAACTGGATATCACAAAACTTTTATTAATTCTCTCAACTATCCTCCTAATACTTGGTCTTCAAAAGTGTTGGTTGGCATGGACATTTCGCCTGTAACTAGACTTAAACAAGATTTTATGTGTTCCTAGTCCCCTCCCACAAAGCACACCCCTTTATTCAAAAATGGATAGTGGACTTTGATGTTGCAACATAAAAAGTGGATTTTCCCCCAGTCTGGGTAATATTTACAAGCCTCCCTCTAATTTTCTAGTCTAAGCATGTATTTAAGGAAATAGAAAACTCCATCAGCCTCTTCTATGAAGCGGATCACTCCTACAAATCCTCTAGCTACATGAGCATGACCCAACTCTCGATAAACATAAAACCCTTGGATGGCCTTGCCAAACAAATTGTTATCTCTTACAGGGATATGTCCTTCACCCAAACTTTAGACTATGAGTCTATTCCTTTCAAGTGCAGCCATTTCCAACTTTATGGACATATCGTTAGAGACTGCTTAAAGGGGACTAAAAAATCTCACTAGATAAAGAAGTTCATTGGTGATGGACCCTCTGTCAAGCATGATATCTCATCACACCAGTGTCAATACCCACCTCGACTCTCTTCTTCATAAGTGGCTCCACCAATCATAAATTCTCTAGTAGAATATTGAGATCCTCCACCCCTCGAAGGGTTTGTTTTAGGCCTCCCAAGTAAGGAACTTGCTCCCTCTCTTTTTACAAATCCTCTCATTTCTTTCGGTCTTGAAAATGGATCACATTATTTTCCAGTCTCAGAAGCCCCTTTAGAGGTCCCTTTCCTTTGTAGTCTCTCGGGTCTCTCGAGAGCCTTCTCCTCCTCCCTTTTTCCCCTTCTCTTGGAGACCAATATGCCCCCTCCTTTCTTTCCACCCATACCGACCCTACCCTCCCCCACTCCCTTGAACCTGAACCTTGTCCCTTATATTCCCCATAAAAGTATAACCTTGAATCCCTCTCCCATCCTCTCCCCTCCAATCACTCAGACACTGAAGGAGGACTTGGTGCACCCTTCCCTTAGGATCATAAGATGTCCTCAAGGGGAAGAATTTTTTGTAGTTCTCTTTCTCAATCTCAAGAAAATTTAGAAATAAAATATGGAAAAAAACAACTCTCATATGGGCTCTTAGAGAAAATACCCCTGGAAAGGTTTCAAGATGATTGTGTTATCCCACAACTGTCGCGGGCTGGCTAATCCGACCAAAATATTAGCCATCAAAAGACTGGTCCAAATCCACTCCCCCTCTATCATGTTCCTCCAATAAACCATGATTGTTGGGAAAAAGTTGAATCCTATCTCTCTGCCTCCCTCCCAGGATGGGATTTCCTTCCCCTTGACACCCAGGGAAGATCTGGTGGAATCATCACATGTTGGAAGAGGTCCACTCTCAAACTCTTTAACTCTTGGGCCTCTCCCTCAATTCTTTACACCCACTTTTTCTCTAAATAACTCAACCTATACTTCCCCCATTTGAACATCTACAAGCCCTTTTCAGAGAGAAAGAAATTCCGACAGAATTTCTTCAACACAAATAAAAATCAACACTCTCTCGTAATCGGTAGGGACATAAATTTCACCCTTGACGACTGTGAAATATGGGCAAGCTCAGCTCATAAGTACCCACTCTCAGACTTTCTCATTCTCAAACTGGATGAACTGGGCCTGTCAGACATTCAATCTCTGAAGTACAACCCAACTTGGATTAATATGAGAATGGGAAGCAATAGGGTTGCAAAAAGGTTGGACCAATTCCTTCTCTTAGACTTACTTCTTCAAGGGTATCCAATAATTAGACAATGGGTGGCTTCAGAATGGGTCTCTGAACACAACCCCATCCTCCTTGAGATTGATAAAAGATCCCCAATTCTTTTAAATTCAACCCTCTTTGGTTGGAATCAAAATCCTATTTGGAGGCTATCAAGAATTGTCAGATCTTACAACCCTTGTCTTCTGGAATCCCTGGCCATTCAGTTCATGTCAAACCTCAAGAGAGACAAGGAAACCTCCATCACTTGGAACAAATATAGGAAGCAAAAATAAAACAAATATCTCACCGAACTAGAAAGGAAATTGATGAAATGAAATGAAACAAGATCTTTAGGGAATCTCATAGAGGAGCTAAAAGAATAATATAAATCTCTAGAGATCCAAAGAAGAAAAATCCTACAAAATAGAGAACATGAATTGAGAATTAGAAGCAGAGCTCTCTAGTTGAAACAAGGGGACAAAAACAAAAAATTCTTCCACCATTTTTCCAACCACGGGAAAATCCACAACACCATTTGGTCAGTCCACAGAAGCGATGGAACAAAGAAAAAATCCTTTGAAGATATAACACTTGAAAACACCTCCCACTTTGAATCTTTGTTTAAAGAAGACTCCAAAGTGAGCATTGACTATATCATAAGGGTGGAAAATCTCTTTCCTAGGTTCATCTCCCCTGAGGATAAACACAAACTTATGGAAGAAATCACAAGAGATGAACTGGAAAAAACCATCCACGGTTTTTGAAAGGACAAAATCTTGGGCCAGGATGGTTTTCCATTAGATTTCTCCAAGGCTTGTTTCGAAATCATCGATGAAAATCTCCTAAAAACGGTTGAACACTCAAGAAGAACTGGAAAAATTCATGCCCCTTTCAATGCCCCCTTCATAGCCCTCATTCCAAAGGTGGATGACCCCTCCAGTTTCAAATTTAGGCCCTTATCATTATGCAACAACATATACAAAATCATTGCAAAAATAATAGCCCTCTGAATCAAAGATACCCTAAGCGAAAATATTTCGAAGGAGCAATTTGGCTTTCTGAAGGGAAGACAGATCCATCAATCCATAGGGATTGCTCAGGAAGGACTTATTTCAGAGGAGCAATTTGGCTTTCTGAAGGGAAGATAGATCCATCGAGCCATATGGATTTCTCAGGAAGGAATTATTTCGGAGGAGCAATTTGGCTTTCTGAAGGGAAGACAGATCCATCAATCCATAGGGATTTCTCATGAAGGACTTCACTCCATACACACACAAAAGAAAAAACGAACCCACTTACAAGGTTGATCCCTCAAAGGCCTTCAACAGAGTAAGCTGGATATATATCAGGCTCCTCTTGATTCACTTGGGCTTCATCCATCCCTTTTTCTTGATCCTCAACAACCCCCCATTATTTCTGATACTTTGATCAATAATAACGAGTCCCTTTTTGCTTATTTTCAGTGTGTTTGATCTTTCATTTTCAGTCTTTAATAGTCTTTATTGTATAACTTTAGTTATTTTTAAAATAATTTTTCAAAATCCAAAAAGATAAATTAAGAAACAAAACTTATTGGGGATACCTCGATGTCTCAATCTCCTGATATCCTGATTTTCCCGATCAAACAATTTTTTAAATGCCAAATCGGATCTCACCACAAGTTAAATTTCTAATAAAGTTCCCTGACATCTCATTATCCCTATCTCCTGATACCTCGACTAATCTTATGATATGGATCTACCATATTGGTCTTGCTTTCACTTTTTGTTTTAATAAACCATGCCCGGATCAACTCATGACCTAGTATCTTGATATTCCAGGTACCTGACATCCCTATAGTTGGTGAAACAAAACACCAGATTGACATTATTGGAGTAGACCTTGTCTAAATTTGTATTTCATGATGCCTCGATCCCTGATTCCTAGTAATACTAGATCTAGATCTTGTTTCACCGCATTTCTATATTTAGCAATAAAACATTGATCTCTTGGTATCTTGATTCCACGGTATCCTGGTGATCATATTTCCCAAATCATATCAGATTGGGGGTTAATTTTAGGTTCATATGCTTTCTCATCAATAAAAGGTATGATTCCCAGTACCCTGATTAACTAATAAATTGCTAATTAAAACTCCATTAAAGCATAATAAGC
Organism: Picea sitchensis; assembly: GCA_010110895.2. Classification (NCBI taxonomy): domain Eukaryota; kingdom Viridiplantae; phylum Streptophyta; class Pinopsida; order Pinales; family Pinaceae; genus Picea; species Picea sitchensis. The sequence continues at coordinate 149,261 of SNQJ01S0020101.1, forward strand.
ATGTCAGATAAGACTTAGCTCTTTCAGGATATAAGCTTAGTCTTAAAACCCCCGGTAACTCGGTACCCGATAATGAACTTTCCCTCGCAGGTTTAAATGACCATAGTTGTCTTGTCCTCCATTATGGCTCTGACATGGCTATTATGAACATTAAATGAACATTAATGGAGCATTGATTTCAGAGTTTAATGCATTAATCTGCTCCAACTCACGCATAAACACACTAAGGCAGGTTTTAGTATGTTAAAAAACCTTTATTTCTTAAGCATAGAAAGCTTAATCTCCACCATTTTCTCCAGTATTTCCTTCCACTGGTTAGTATTAGATTTTTTTTTTATTAATTTACCGAAACATGTTAGTTGTTTATAAAATAAAACTTACATTTACCTATTTACTTGCAGAAATTTTAAAGGCAAAATGACTTAGAAAATCAAAGCAAAGCAGAGGAATGACGAGGAAGACGAAATCGAAAAGAACCATAACTCAACATTCTTCTCTAATAATACTTTCAAGACAAGTGTGAACAATAGTATGGAATGGAGCCAAATATATACATTCATCGAAGAAGGATATTTCATTGAAGATTATGAGGTCAACTTCAAAGGTATTGGTATGACTATATACTTGTTTTGATTGTTACTTCATGTGATGATATGGTGTATGCTTAAGACATACTTGGTATGGTTGGTTTGGTATTTGGATATGGTATATCTCGGTTGCTTGGTTGAGGGAGGATCACTCTTATATTTGGTTGAACACGTGACATGGTTCTTATAGTTCATATCTTTGAGTTGATTGTACATGGTTGAGGTATATTCATGTTGTATGGTGGCATAAGCATGCGGGTCATGCATTGGTTCTTTAATATACTACATTGATGATATGGTACATATTTTCATATGGTTGATGGTATGGTATATGGTACAGGTTATACATGGTTGATGCTCTAGTTCATGATTCACTATTCATTGCTTATGTATCTTTTGGTTCATGATTGATGCATGAGATAGTATGTATATTGGTAAACACTCGATGCATGGTATGGTAAAGGTTTAGTTGGTTGATGATCATATACAGGTTGATGAGACAATGACAGTGATAGTGACAGAGTGGTGACAGTGACATAGACAATGACAGTGATAGAGTTGTGACAGTGACAAATTTTGTGACACTGACAATCGCAGAGTCCGTGACAGTTGGTCTACATTTTTATTTCAGGGTAGTAGGACGGGGCAAGGAAAGGTGGTTGTATCCACCTTCTGGTTGTAGCCAGAGAACCTAGGGGGTTGTAGCCTCCTTCTGGTTGGAGCCAGAGAATCAGGTAGTTGTAGTTTCCTTCAGGTTGGAGCCTGAGAATAGGAGGTTGGAGCTTCCTTCCAATTGTAGCTGGAGAATCGAAAGTTGGTGCTTCCAATGAATGTTTTATTTTGATAAATACATAAGAAAAGAATTGTGTGGTTTTCTCCCATTTGGGTTTCTACGTCAATACTGGTGTACTGTGTATCTATAGTGATGTGATGTTGTTTATGTTTATACTACTGATGATATATTGAATATTAAAGATAAAATGCTAAACATTGTTGAAGAATAAATTGTGGTCAAAGGAATAAAATTGCCCATTACTGATTCACCACCCCTCTCAGTAATCCAACAAATTCTTCATGTTTTCTTATTTAGTTGATGTTGTTTGTGCAGTTACACCTTTCCACCTTTTAGCTTGGATATGGTCTCCCTCCGAGGTAGATATTCACTTGTACTGCTCCAAAATGTGGGAAATAAAATGCAAAAATCATTTCTATGACATCTTCAATTTATTTATGATTCCCTTGCATTTACTTTTGAAAAACCATCCAACCCCAAGATTCACCCAAGATGCAATCGATGCTATAAAAGAAATTGGTGATTGGTTTGTAGATGAAGAATTTGCATACATCGGTATTTATGGTTGTGAAGGGTCTCCTCATATATTACCCAAGTATGTCCCGGACATGCTATCATTAAGAGAGATTGCATATCAAATTGTCAATGTCGCCATTGCAACCACTTTGGTAAAAAATTAGAAAAGGAAATGGCCTACTTTCCCAATTTTACTAGGTATTTATACCTTGTTAAATGCCAAACATGTTCAAAAGGAAGTACATATATTAGAGGGAATCTGGTAAGCCCAAGGAGATTTAAAAAAACATGATGCAATAGAAGTTGTCAAATAACATTGTGTTGCGATCAAGAGAAAAGCATATATTCATGAAGATAATCCCTTTGATCTTATTTTCCAGAGAACCAAAATCTTTCATGAAGTATCTCAAAGATTTGAGGCCATTAGAAACAATTATAATTTCTTAAACTTCATTGAATGGAAAGTTAAAAGAAAGAAATATTTTATTAAGGAAAATAACATAAAGCAAGGGATTGAAGAAATTGAGGAAGATAATGATGAGGATGAGGATAAATCATCCAAATCTGAACCAGAAATATATCATAATGTTTATGCAGTAGAAACACGAATGGATGAAGATTCACAAAAGGATACAACATGAAAAGAGGATTTAAAGAGAACGACTATCCAAACTCCTCCCAAGAGGCCCGAAGTGAGTACAAAATTCAACACCAATACAAATATGGAATATTCTCAAACAACATTCATACCAATTATTGGTCCTATTTATACTACTCCCATAACTTCAATTCCAGGAAGATTGAGTACAACTTATGTGGATCTTAGCAGCATCCATCCAATACAAGATACAATATCATATTTAGACAACTATGTTTTTGACAAAAAACCAAAATTATAGAAAGGAGAAAGTCCAAAAAGAGGAAAAAGACCCACCATGAAGAAACCATGCAAGAGGTAACCCAAATATTGAATTTTTCACATTTGAATGATGAAGAATTTGCAGAGGAAGTTGTTGATTCCTTAGGAGCATTTTTCATTGCAAATAAATGGGTTGTGATCATATTGACTAATTGGTTAAACAAAGAGAAGAATGGAGTAAAAGAGATTCAAAAACAACAAAGGGTACAAGAAGACATTTGGACACAAAAGCATGAATCTCAGGTTAAGGATCTTAGAGAATCAAATAATCTCTCTCAAAATATCATTGCACAGTTGACAACAAAAACATATGAGATTAAAATTGAACATGACAGATAGGTAGCCATATTTCTTAAGGAAAAGGAAAAAATGAGCAAAGATTATGACAATCAAGTGGATACCTTGATTGCTCAATTAGAAGAAGTGAACATTAAAAAATGAGAATTCATAAATCCTAAGGAAAGAAGCAATGGAAATTAACGCTAAATTATCATCTTCACGGGTATTATTCTATTCAAGATTGTATGTCATTGAAGAACAACATAAACAAATCCTAGAGTTTTCTATTGAGTCTCAATTACAATTTAAAAACAAAAAAGGAGCTCCAAGCTATATTTGATCATTTGAAAATATGGGAAGCACAAAGAACTAGTTTTCCACCAGGGTACTCCAAAATGTTTGAACAGGAAAAGATCCAAATACAAGCCCCACTTGACTCCTGGAAAGCAAACTATTTGTTTTCACAGGGTTTCATTGAAGAAACAAGTAAAAATTGTTTAGTCTTATGGGGTTCATTAGTAGATATCATTGAAGAATATGAAATGCCTCATGTGCAATTTCTTGAAAAATCAATGTCATTATCAAATTTTCTTACAGATGTGCAACAATAGGTAGATTCAAGGGAAAATGTGTTAATGTTTATGCCATTATTATAGTTCTTTTCATTTCAATAGATAATAGCAACATAAGAACAAGATCACTGAGAAATACACATTCACAAGAGACACGACATTTATCCTAGGAAACCCTCTAGGGGAAGAAAACCTAGCAAAACTTCCTTAATATAGATAGCCAATACAATGCCAAGAGATCTCTATGCTAAAACAGAAAGTCCTCTCCAAGATATGTGCCACTCTCTCTCTCCTTTGCCGGTAACATATCAAAACTTGTCTCTCAAACTGAGAAAGTGAGTTGTCATCAAATGAGGTGCTAGCCTCCTTTATTTATACAAGTTCTGGCACATGTGAAGTGTCTCTTCACTGGCAGGGCCGACTTCTCAATCTGGGTGGGTAAACCCACATTTATTATATTTATGCGTCTTCTTATTAACTGTTGGGGGCGACTTCTTATTCTGCCTATTACAATTGTCTATTGACCAATCCGCAAAAGGGGATTTGGTCCTATTACAATATATGACATGATCAATCCACAATGGGGATTGATCCTATGAATAAAATATCAATAATAATAATAATACTCTTTGCAGTTACATTATTTCAACACTCCCTCTTAACAAGAAGGGTATTCTTCAGCAACATCATGCAAGAGAGAGAGGACAACATCATCAACAACATCAGGTAGGAGGACAACATCATCAACAACATCAGGTAGGAGGACAACATCATCAATATCATCTTGGCTGGCGTATTTATAAATCATCGAAAGTTTTCTTCATCGGCAGCATCGCCATTCTCGAAAGAATGCCATCATCATCTGCATCAATATGTATCAGTATAAAAATGATACCTCATCACAACACTAGGATAGCCCATCACAGTACTAGACTGGCTCTATGCCACAGTTGTTAAGCTGGTAGCTCAGTGCAAGTCACATCTTGCTTTACGTCTAACAACTAGGTCAGAAGCAAGGTATACATCATCTTGCTTTACGTCTAACAACAAGGTTAGAAGCAAGGAACACATCATCTTTCTTTATGTCTAACAACTAGGTCAGAAGCAAGGAGCACATCATCATCTTGCTTTATGTCTAACAGTGAGGTCAGAAGCAAGGAATCATCTTGCTTTACGTCTAACAGTGAGGTCAGAAGCAAGGAATCATCTTGCTTTACATCTAACAGCGAGGTCAGAAGCAAGGAACACACACATCATCTTGCTTTACGTCTAACAGCGAGGTCAGAAGCA
>SNQJ01S0020102.1:0-29879 GCA_010110895.2 Picea sitchensis
TTATATGCTTGTAGTTTTAATTAGTTCTAGTTTAATTCTTGTTAATAGCTTTGTTGTTTTTCTTTCTAACCTTTCCTTTCACAGCTGTCATGCCTAGCAGAGCCCAACTGGGCATGTAAGCACTCTTAATTTTCTCACCTAGTGACGAATTGGGTGCAAACAGTGGGGGGTAAAAGAAAGGGATTTGAGTAATGGCTTGGGGAACAGTCTCTCAAACTGGGATATGGCCTTGGGGTGAGGTGAAATCATGAACTAATGGAGTCAACGAGTTCGTAGGAGATTCTTGAGGGAGGAGCTCTGCAACTAGTGGGACGTCAGATATAAGAGAAGCATCACTGGGAGGAAGGGTATCATCAATGTTAGTTCCTTTGGATGAGACGACACATACCTGATTGGAAGGATGAATGAGTGGTGGTGCACCATGGTAAGTTCCTAACAAGGATGGGTCTTTGAAAATTCCAGGCCCCATCTCGATGAGTGGGTACGCCTCAAGATTAGTGTGGACAAAAGGGAGAATGTTATCGATGTTGGCAGAAGGGTTAGGCTCATAATGTGAAACTTGATCAATGGTAATGATCTTCCCATTGTGGGGGAACATCATGGTTCGAAAGATATAAGAGGCAATTGCCTTCATAGCATACATGTAGCTATGACCGAACAAGATATTGTAATCGAGTGGGGCATCGATAACTTCAATGTCAATGAGAATGGTCTTTCCCCCGAGTTCTACAGGGACATTTTGGAAGAGCCCTTTGGGAGAAGATGGTCATCCATCATAAGCTCTTAAGGTAATGGAAGATGGTATGAGTTTGGGGGAACCAAGTTTCTACCATACTAACTTGGACATGATGCATGCGGATGCACCTTCATCAATGATGCACCGATGAATTGTAATGTTCTGAATTTTAATGGGGATTTGAAAAGTAATGAGAGTGGGGAGGCGAGGTTCTCTGCTGTCGAGATCAAATGTGATGAGTTGAGTATCTGCAAGGTCAAGTGCCCCCAAGGCGGAAAGTAATTATTTTCGCTGAGTGGGACAAGTTTGAAGTACTTCTAAGACTAACATGGTAGCTGGGGACTGTGCCAAGTCATTGACCAAACTGTAGTTATGAGCCGCCCTAGCCTGAGGGTTGTGGACATTCCTGCGCAATGGGATGCGATGGATGCAAAGAGGTGTTTTTTTGTTAGGGCGAGGGATCATCAAAGGGGATCCCATTGGTGGTGGGATTTTTTCTGGGGGAATGGGAAGAGACTTAGAGGGTGCACGGTATTGATGAATACGTGTTTGTAGAAGGACTTCTTCCTCACTAGTAACGAGGATAGTACGATCTACGAGATTGCTTGGATTGAGATATTGTCCCAACTATGATGGGGTAGGCTACATCTCTTATTGGGTGTTCATCACTCCTTGATGTGGAATGGGGTTCTATAGCATGGCTGGGAGTGGTTGTTTCATGTATTGTTGTGGGGCCTGCTGAGTGATAGGTAGTGTTGGAGGATGTGGTCCATTCACTGAGTCTTTCATCCATTTAAAATCATCGATTTGGAGGCAATGATGATTATAATGACTAAACTCACTGCAAAGGACACAAGGGAAGTTGGTTCGAAGGTTATTGTTATTTTTCCCTTGGCATCTATTTTTGTTTCCCCCCTAGGGGTTCTAAGTCCCTTGATTCTGGTTGCCCCCAGTAGGTTAGTTTTGTTGGGGGTGATTTCCACTTTGACCTGGGTTGTTATTGTTCCAATTCTTTCCTTTATTTTTGGCATCATTCGACTGATGGGTTGGATTTGTCGTATTCAGCTGTTCAAAATTTTGATATTGTTGAATGGGAGAGGGTTGAACAAAATTAACCCCAGCGTGAGGGTGTCCTGGTGGTGGAGCCATGGGTTGTGGATGGCCAGAAAATGGAAAGTACGAATTGTGTTGTGGTAATAATATGTAATGTACATAGGAAGGTGTGGCGCTTTCACTAGTACTTAGAGTATAAGCTGAGGTAGAGGGAGTACCAAAACTTGTTTGGATAGGTGGGTGTATTGTGGGTGTCGGCGGTGGCCCACTGATGGGTGGAGGAAGGGAAACAAGGTATGGTTGTTGATAAGGGGGTGGAGGATAATAAGGGGTTCCTCCATATGCCGGAAGATAATGAGGTGTGCCATACATTGGTGGTTGTTGGGGTTGCAGGTTGTGGTGTGTGGTGGTACCAATCAATCCATCTACTGAGTGAGACATCCCAGGCTTATCTTGGCCAAATGGCATTGGTCTTGGGAGATCAGGGAGTACTGTATACAAGTATCTTGATTATGAATAGATGAGGTCATATTTTTTAGCCTTACTGATGGAATATTCTTCTGATTGAGGGAAGGTGGAAGCCACATCTTTACCGAGGAGAGAGACAAGTGATCTGAGAAACCAATCGAGACATTGTTGTTTGGTGGTTTCTKCTTTGCACAAACTACATCGTCGACGCCACTCGTGAATGTGATCAGGGATATGTGTGGCTGAGGTTTGTTTAAAATCAGAGAGTAGTTCAAGACCATTGTCATGACGAATTGGTAATTGGAAGAAGGTCAAAAATTCTTTGCCCAKGGATTCGAAAGTTGCATGGGACCCTGATTTTTCATCTACATACCACTTGGTTGATGGGCCAGTGAGTGTGCATTGAAATAATCGTAGTCGGATGGAATCATCCATAATGTTGTTGGAAGAGCACCATAAGTGGAAAGTAATGACATGGTTGGCAGGGTCATCTCCTGCCTTTCCTTCAAACTTGGGGATATTTGAAGGTAGTTTGGTAGGCATTGCAGACCATGTGGGGTCATGAAATATAGGATCACTTGTGAGTTTTCTTAGGTTTGGTATGTTGAGAGAGGCCAAGTATGGCATCTGGAGTGGTGGTGGAGGATTATTTCTATCCATGGTGTGGGTGTTTTGTGAACCTGACCCTTGGGGGGGACTAGGTGGGTTTGTACTTCCTCCTTGAGAGGAAGTTGGCCCCCCGCTTCCATGTAAAGGAGAGAGAGTGGACGATGGACCTTGAGAATTGGACCCAAGTAAGGTGGAACCAAGCAAAGAATATCCCAAGATAGTGGCACTCACAGGGGTGTGAGAATGTGGAGCTGATGAGTTGGAAAGACTAGGAACTCCTCCTAGAATAGGAGGGAGGTTTAGCAAGTGTCTGGAATGATGGGGGTTCTGTGGGTCCCCTATGATGTTCGACTAGCTGAGTGGATGTGTGCGAATGGTGGTGAGAGTAATAAATAAATAAGAGTCTTTTGTTGCAATTGTTTAACTTTACACGATATATATCTAAATCAAATGTAATCAAAAGTGCATCATACATAAAGTGTTTTGATAAAGAAGCATATATGTGGATAGGTGGGTTTTGTCCGTGCGGGGGAACAAAAAAAACAAATGCTCATGTCTTAAAAGATGTAACATCCTTCCTCTATAATAGCACTAGACCTTCCAATAGTACTCAACAGTGGGGTTTGAAGCCACTGGAAGAGGGACTAGTGAAGGATGAAGTAATTAGTTATAATGAGGGGTAGAGGGTGCATATCTCGAAAGAGATGGAAATATTTCCCAATAGCCACACAAAATCCGATCAAGGTGCAATTACAGCCCACAATTGCCACCTGTGTAGATGTCCTAAAATTTGGTCACTAGGTACCTCAGTCAAAGTGTGGCATTTAGATTTTCGGCCTAAGAAATGGGTCGCGGGCTGGATCCCATCCAAGAGGTGGGTGTCTCAAGGGGGGACACACAGAACAACCGAACCTCATCCTTCAACCCTTCATGGGTATCTCCCTGCCTTATGGTGTTAGGAACACTTGACTTGGAGGATTTAAAGTTCCCTATTTGACAACTTCTATTGTTTTGAAAATGTGAGAACCAGATAACGGGGATTTATTTGGATGCCTATCCCCGAAATCCTACCTAGACTAAAAGATTTCTTTTGGAACCTCCTGTGGAGGAAAACTTAGTGAGTTTTTAGAAAAAAATTAGATGTGGTTGTTTGAGAGATTGGGGGTGTGATCCAACCTCGTTGAAATTAAGTGGGAGTGGATAGTTTCATCATGAAAAGGGTGGGGTGTTTTTAGAATCCCTTTGGAGGAAACTTACTTCAACCTCCACATTTCAAGATGAAAACTATGAGAGTGAGAAGTGACTTTGTGTGTGAACAAGTGGAAGTGTGACAATTTTTTAATAATTTAGGTGTCACCTTGCTGCATGTGGACTTCACTTGGTCCTTACAAGTGTTGATCACCTAAGTTACTATGTGTCATTGGTACAGCCTTGCGGAATTCAAAAGTCCCTAGGAAACTAGCATGTGGACATGTGGGTCCTTTACTATTCCTTTAACTCCCTGATGTGATTTAATATAAGAAAGCTTTGAAACTACCCTATATTGTGATCATGTGGGCATGTATGGGCCCATTACAAAACCTTTAAACTTCCCTAGTGATTTAATATAAGAAAGTAATTTTCAACAAAATCCTATCTTTGTAGCATGTGGGCATGTATGGGCCTGTTACAATCTTGAGATGTGTTTGAAAAATAAACCAAGAGGAGTCCCGAGGGGGTTGTTGTCCTCTCCTAAAGGTTTAGTCTTTTTAAGGGAGATGAAATTGTCCTACAACCTTTTTCTGATTCTCAAGGTCTCTTTGAAGCGCAAGAGAAGAGCATAATCAACGATTGATATCCAATTTCTGGTCCCAATGTAAGTTTTATGTGATTACAAATGATTCCAACTTATACTCTTAGTCAAAGAAGGCCATCCATGTGGAAAAATGAAAGAAAAAGGAGGGAATAATGATTTTAAATCCCCTAAGTGCCTATGTGTTTTGACTAATCCCTTTATATGGAAAGGGAACTAAGTGTGGTGTAGGTTACAACATGCATGGAATCATTTTTTAAGAGGGCTAGGGGCCTTCCACAAATCACAAAAAGGCTTAAAATGTGTATTTTTCTGCATAGGTGTGCGGGTCTCAGAGTAGATAGAGGCCCACTGAGCGCTAATGCGTGAACTGAAAAATACTTTTGGGTGCAAGTGCGCTGAAGGCACTAAGTAACACAGTAATTTTGGTGCACATGCGCACAATGCGTGACTGTGGGCTAATAAACCCGTGCACAACTATCACACGGTTGTGAAGAAAATTTCGGATGGAATTCTCTCAACTCAACTTTGAATTGGATGTTTTGCAGGTCGGCTTGGGCCGGTTATGGTACCTGCAGGTTAAATAAACCGAAAGAAGAGCTACAATAACGCAAATGGGGTAGGAAATTGATACCTTTCCCCAATGGAGTCGCCAATATGTTGCACCTCTTTTGTCACCTGAATGAGAAAAACAGAGGTGCTTACAAGTTTAGTTGGGTTAGCTAAGCAAGACAGCAGTGAAGGAAAGGGTTAGAAAAATAAACATAAAAGACTAAGCTAAGAATTAAACTAGGAAAGGAAAGAACAACTAAACTATTGAGCATAAGGACATAAGAACAAGAAACAAACAAGACTCATGTCACCAATGGAAAGGATTGTATTAGTGAAAAGAAAACACTGAGAAGAAAGGGGACTTTGGGTCCCTTCTTCCTCCAAGGGAGGGCTCTTGAACCCCCAATATTAAGCTCTTCTTACAACTTGAAAACTTGAAAGAAATGGTGAAAGAATCCCAAGCTAACCCACTCAAAAGGTGATGTAGATTGCCCAAATGGAATGGTGCTAGTATTCTCTTGATGAGAAAAGAGGATTCCCCAAGAGAATAGTGGTAGCATAACCTTACAAATGAATTCCTCAAAAATGTAGTGCACCCATGGCCTTGTTTTATAGCACCACTTTGAGGTATTGTGCAACCATATTTTAGTGTGAAAAGGAGATTTTTAGGGCACCTTTAGGTCTTTGACCAGACACCCATCCGGATCCAGCTGAGATTTGGATGTCAAATCGACTTGGAAGCTGAACCAGAAGTGGCTGGGAGGTTGACCAACTTCATAAATGCGTCGTTCTCAGGTGTGCACAGATTTTAGCATCCACAGTCACGCATCGTGTGCATGTGCACTTTTCCTGCATATCTGGATGGTGCATTTGCGTGTGCGCCCTGTGTAGTCATAGCGCATCTTGATTTTATAACTAGTTGTATAGTTTTGGACCTTTTGGAAATATTTTTTTTGTAATTTTGGTCCATGGGTGGACTCATAGTTGTTTGAATATGTTGGATTCCTGTAACCATTTGTGGACAAAATTTCAATGATAACACTAGCTACTGGCCCTTTCGGTAACACCTTCGAAGAAGATGTAGTCTCACCCGAAGCAGCTAAGAGGGGGGTTGCAAGACAGACATGTCTACAACCAGGGGAATATGAAGTGGAACTAATACAACAATAATGCAACATTCATATATCTCTTATCAGCTAGATCTACTCTGCAAAACCATACATCTGATCTAACACAATAATGCAAATAATAGTATAACAATGACAGATATCCAGGCATCAATCACACATACGACACAAAATATACGTGGTTCACCCTCTCTCTAGGGCCATAATGTCCATAGAACTATGCTTACGATATATTAAAATAAAGCTTGCAGTTCTAATCTACGCTCTTAGTCATCAGATTTTCTCTCTTCTTCTCTTTGTCTCCCACCTTCCTGCGCACCCAACTGCAGAGCTTGATCTTCGCACTCAGCTGAAGATCTTACAATACTATAAGGCTCTCACTCTCAGCACTCCTCTCTCACAGTACAATAATCTCTCAACCAACAATAATCAATATCAATACCCAACACTAGTACTGACTTGACCTAGGTCCTCTCGACCTCTATTTATACATTATAGTCCCTCATCGGTAGCCTTAGGTCGAAACCTAGGTGTCCAAACCCTAATTACCCAAAACCCTAAGTGTCTAAAAACCTAGGTCAACTTGAACTACCTTTTCAGGGCTTTGCCAGCCTATCTTTCCTCCCTTCTCGTGTGGTGCTCCAAAGCATCCAATGGTGGCTTTCTCTGTTTGCTGAGTTGCCTATGATTCTTTTCTCTTGCTGATCTGTCATCCCTGATCTCCTCATTGAATGGCTTGTTTTTTCACACTTCACTCCATATTTTCTGCTCTTTTGCTTACTTCAACCCATTAACAGTCACTGTGTCTCCCACATAGTTCACATTTTACCTTTCCTTCCTTGATCTCCGCTTCCTTCCATAACCAAGGGCCAATAGGGTGTCTCCTGCGCAGTTCATGTTTTACCTTTCCTTCCTTCATCTTCACTTCCTTCCATAACCAAGGGCCAACATACCTCATCTTTGAAGGGCTTGATATGTAGGAGAGGTAGTACTACTCGTTGATGTGAAGGTCTCATCCTTGGCTCAACCAACCAATGGTGTATGGTTGGGGGTGTGGAATTGTTGGAAGCTTTAATATCTTGATGACCTCGATCGATATCAATTTCTTATGGTTCTCATTGTCAACAATGAAATGTAGTGGGGTACCCTTCACCCACATTTGTAAATGGAAGAGGTGTTCCCTCTCCTCAAGCTCCTCTAACTTGTCTGGTTAAATCTTTGTGGTTATGATGGTAGCACTAGGTTTTTCATCGATGATCCAATTTCCCTATTCTGAATCAGAGTCTAAGTCAGGTTCCGACTTATTTTATTTAAGATCAGCCAAAAATGACTATTTCAAGAAAAATTCATCAGTGTTTTTCCAGGGGATTTTGTCAAACTCACACCAATTTATAGTGTCCTTCTTCATCTTCCCATTACCCTTCTTTTATTGTAGCTAGGAAAAGTGTTCTTGAGATTGGCCTTCCTTGATTTGTCTCTTATTGTATGAGTTAGGGCCACCTTTCCCATGATTCTATTGTCACGGATTTACAAACCCAAACTCTCACTTATTTTGCTACTTAAATTCCTGCTCAATTTTGATAATATATCAATAAGCATCTCCTAATGAGGATATTTCCAAGAAATCCATCTCTTTTTGTATGTACCTATGTAATCCATTGTGGTACTTCAAAACTAGGTGTCTCTTAGAATCTCGAATACCTATATTTGAGCACAGGGTATGGAAGATGTTGGTATATTCTGGCACTATCTAGTCTCTCTCCTGACGCAGAGTTGTCCATCTGATATACTAGTCATCATAGCTTCCAACATGGTAAAACTCATCCTTAAGGGAATCCACAAAGGATACCCAAGTGGGTTCTCTCCATAATGGCGTATATTCATACGCAGTGTGCCTCTCCAAGTAACCTTCCCACCAAGCTTTGACATGGGGAAGGGATTTAAGGAGCATGAAGGTGATATTTTCACCATTAGAAAAAATTCTGATAGAGTAATAACCTTCTAGTATATTCAACCATTTATCTAGATCATCTACATCTATTTGGACTTCAAATAAGGGGATATAAAAATTAACTTGTACCTTGAATGGTGTCACACTTTCAAAATGGATGCTAGTTGAAGATGCCTTGGCCACCATTGGTAGTCATCGAAGGATTTGAGTGAATTTGTCTATCATCTTTTTCCTCTGTCGCACAAGGGCTTCCTTGAGCAACGTCGTGATGTTGGAGATATTACACACACCTAGGATATTTTTTCTTATTTTCCTATGTTTATTAGCCATTGTTGAGGGTCTCTTATTTTTAGGAACATCTCCTACATTCTAGGAGAATATTCTCTTCAGTTTAGAGTCATTTACACTTAATTAGACTAGTGGAAGTCACTAATGCATGGAAAATTTTATTTTATCAGCAGCAGTTGCATGTGTTTCTCTGACTTCCACACGTCTGACTCAATTAATTGAAGACTACATGACTAGTTAACTAGGACTAGGTGGAATTTAACTCCAATAATTTCATGTGTGTGTCCAAATATCTCTAGACCACCTCTATGGTGAATTGGATTCTATTCTAGTCCACATTAGTTGAGCCATGCAAATTATATCATGTGTAAATTATCATGCGTTCATTCGGTTAATACATTTTCTATTCTTTTCTCTCCAATTTTTCTCTCATCTTCTCACTTTTGCAAGCTATGTTCGTTCTTCTGCTAGTTAGATATATTGTGTAGGTACTCACCACATTATACATGGTATCAGATCCCATAGGCCACTAGCAAGGATTTTCACCAACACTCTTATTTGCAGGGACAGAATAGAGAACAAAGCAGCAAAAAAGATGGATTACTCACCGACAATTATTCTTACACATTGTATTTTATCCAAGATCAATGTGCCATAGATCCATCAACCATATCCCAAAATCCACAATATGTGTAAATATAATTTTTGGTACAGAGATTCATTTCATACGGATTCTCGTGCTCACCAAAAATATCCAATACCCACATCATAGTTTAGGAGATAAAGCTATTTTATCAAATATATAGCTGCCATAGATCCATCAGTGATATCTCAAAATCCACAATCTCAGTTGATATAATTTTTTGTAGAGATATGTATTTCATATGGATTCTCATGCTCACCAAAAATATCCAATACCCACATTGTATTTTAGGAGATACAATTGTTTTATCATATCTATAGTTGCATGCAATGGATCAGCAAAGCCTCATATCGCTACTTCGATAGGAATATCGCATTGATATCATTTATTGGGAGAGAATCATTGCAATGGAGGAAAAAGATGCAGTTATCTCGACCCTTTAGAGTCTGAATCTAAAGATTGTCAAAGAAGTTATCAAACTTCGAGGTGAATGAGAGAAATCCAAGATTTGTCTTCAAAACATGTGTACCTATTTTTCCAGGGATTTTGGATTGATTTGGAGTCTTATGGAGGAGCATCAAGATCAATTTGATACTTGGACCACCTGCATTAATGAGATGGAGGAGAAATTCTCTCTTCTCAATGAGCTTTTTTGGATGATTTAAAAGAGAAGGAAGATATTATTGCTTGTTTGCAGAAAGATCAACAACAGTCTCTTGGTTCTAATACTGCTTTTGAATTGTTGACCACTAATGATCTTCCTTCACCATATTTTGAGTTGCACACTCATGGTATTGGGTAAAAATTAATTCATAATATGGGAAACACTAGTGGAGGCCTTGCTAAGAATGGGCAGGGAATTGCACATCCCATTCATCCTATGATGATACCAACAAAAGTCATACTTGGTTTCGTTGGGACTCCATTGCTAGTAGCAAGTTGTCTTGATATTTCAGTCGTTCAAACTCAATTTGTTCCAGCACAAGAGTCCATCACATCATATGACTCTTCTACTATTGAGTTTTGGAATCCACCACCTACACCTCTTATTGATATAGCTTTGGATCCTTCACATCCAAATTCAACACCAACTTCAGTATTAGAGTTGTCAGTATCAGAGTCTTCAGCACTAGCATCAGATTTTTTCACAGCAATAGAATATTCAGCATCAACTTCAAGGTCTACATCCTCCACATATCGACATCCTCGACATCATGATCAAAGCCAACATTGTCTTCCTTTCAGGTATCCATGACCTTTTGTCAGCTCCTCTTGTTTCAACTCATTGACGAAGAGGTGTATACGACAACATCTTGGCAAGGTACCAACTTCTAGGATTGTTTGTGGTTGGCTTGAAGATTGGTCATGGAAGCATTTGAAAAACTATTTGAGAACAACTTACAGATGTGTTTCATCCACAATACATGGGAACCATTTTCATTGCTCTTGACTTGACTGATTATGACACCTTTACAGTTCCATTCACCATTATTTTGATGACTTTTATGGTGTTTGCTTATATGTTTTGGAAGCACTCTAACTATCCCGACCATCTTAGTGTAGGCTAGTGCCTTAATGTTTGGAGAGATCTAATTGTTTTCAACTAGTATTAGCTACAACATTTTAGCTTCAACACACTCATTGAAGTAGATTATGATATGTCATCCTCAGATCATGCTTCATTGACTTGTTATATTTTCTTTGTTTTTGAGACTGTCTACCTTCCACATGGTGGATCTCACCTGTTATTTTCTTATTTTGATGCATTGTACCTTGAGGGGGGGGGTCCAATGAGGTTTTCCTTCTTTTCCTCACTTTATTTTAGTGTTCGCTAGTTGCATTATTCATGGCTACCTAACATGTCCCTTGTTGTCGGGACCCATTCTTCATTACCCCATAGTATTGTTTAGGGGGGGTGTTGGAGATATTACACACACATAGGATATTTTTTCTTATTTTCCTATGTTTATTAGTCATTATTGAGGGTCGCCTATTTTTTAGGAACCTCTCTTACATTCTAGGAGAATATTCTCTTCAGTTTAGAGTCAACTACACTTAGTTACACTAGTGGAAGTCACTAATGCATGGAAACCTCAATTTTATCACTAGTAGTTGCATGTGTTTCTCTCACTTCCACACGTGTGACTCAATTAACTAAAGAATACATGACTATTTAACTAGGACTAGGTGGCAGTTAAATCTGGTAACTTTTTGTGTGTGTCCAGATATCTCTAGACCACCACTATGGCACATTGGTTTCTCTTATAGCACGCATTAGTTGACCCATGCAAAGTATATCATGTATAAATTATCATTCATTTATTTGGTTAATACATTTTCTATTATTTTCTCTCCAATTTTTCTCTCATATTCTCACTTTTGCAAGTTGTGTTCGTTCTTCTGCTAGCTAGATCTCTTGTGCATGTACTCACCACATTCTACACTTAAAATGATATCCTACTATGTCTTCTCTCTTTTATTCCACCATGGGAGGTCTCTTAGGTTGGTAAGAGTGGCCATCCCCAAGTGCAACTATCTCAAGACCCAACTCTATATACCATGACCTTGTCGGGGACATGAATCGAGAAATAACAAGGATCATATTTCTCTGATACCGCTAATTTGGATTATATTGAGAACAAAATGAGATATAAATGGAAATATAGTAGAGAACAAAAAAATACATTGAAACCTGACTTCTATTAATGAATAACATAATATTGTAGAACACAAACTGGCTAGAATGGTGGTAGTTTATCTTTGAAGAGAAATATATGATGGCTATGCTCATTCACAATAAGCACTACATCACACTCCATTGCATGCTCAAAGAACCTCCTTCACCTTGATTATATATGAGAGAATGAGAGGAGAATAATTCCCATTATTCATGTGGGACAAATTAGTCTAAGTTTACAAAATTCCATAGGCATGTAAAACACTAGGACTTCTTGAGAGGCCACTCATTCCAATAATACTATATCCCAAGCATGCTTAACTACAAAATTCTTATGGGATCTAGTGCATTAACATTGTAGTAATGTACATAAGACCACTAGGAAATCATTGCATGATTGTTATAATTAACAAATGGAGATGGCATTACATTACATTCCCCATCAAAAGGGTGAATATCATGGTTTATCAAAACCATGGGCTCAAAAATGTCGATTCAGTGGAAAAGGTGGATGGCCACCAAGATCCACCTTGATCAATAGGCTAAACAAAGATGTTATGATATTTTATGAAGGTGAAATACACTTCAACCAATGAGAATTTTCTCATAAAGACATTATCCACTCTTCTTCCTAATAAAAGAGTATTCTATAGTGGCTTCTCATATAATAGATAGGGTTGATCGTAGGTTTCCTATACAAAACCCACAGCCACCCTTAGAGCTTCAATAAATTTAAAGTTACGAAGAGATCATATGGATAATGGGTTGGAAAAATCTCATAAGTGTGCATGGAACTTGTGCATGAATTGTATTCTCTCAACTCACATTCCTTGAAGTCTATTTTTAGCTCCTCAATAATCTATTTGAAGGAGACAAATATAATGGAAGAGGTTATATTGAGAGTCTATGTTGAAGAATCCTTATGTTATTGGAGTAAGAGTCATTGGTCTATAGTTTCCTACAATTGTTGAGTGTTGTAAATAAACATTAGTGTGATCAGGGCTTAGGTGAGAGGCATCTTGGCTATCTTATTGAGATATGGTTCCAATTTATCCTTGTTCAATAGAGGTGAAATTGTGGCTAAGGAGAACTTTGTCTTGGATCTAGGAGTACAACAAAACATCTCCAAGTAATTATCATTGTTGTAATTCTCTTTTGATAAATATAGATCTACATTCTTTTCCCCAAAACAAATCTCTATGTTTATGGATCTACTTTGCATCTTTGATGGTACTTTGTTGATATAAGCTTGAATTACAAGATTAGGACTTGAGTCATGCAAGATTCCATTTTTTTTTTATGAAAGAATGAGGAAGCCTTTGCTTGTTTGATGATTGTGTAGTTTATTTGGTGAAGCAATATCATTGGAACTGGATCTAGTGAGGATAAATGGATATGTTGGACAACCATCAGGATTAAGGTATATTTTTCCTTTCCTCTCCCATTAACTTATGAAATTTCATGATTAGTCCAAGGAGAAATTGCATGACACCCATCCAACGAGGGGATTTTCTCATCTATAGGTTAATTTCCCTGAAATGGAATTGGTGACTCCACTAAGGATATTAGTTCGCAATTCAAATTTTAGAGGAAAAGTTTCACACTTTAGGCACAAACATTCCTTATCCTGGGGAAAAGTGTGGTCGGTCGTGGAATTTTCAAAAAATGGACATGGCTAAGGCCTTCTACCTATGTCCACACAGAGGTAGACCAAACGAGGTTCAATACCCCCAAAATTTCCAGCAAAATGAAAAATGGAAACAATAGAAATTTTGGGCATGAATTTGGGCATACCTAGTCCTAAGATAATCGATTTTTGTCGATTGAAACTCTCACAATATAATCTTAAAATTTTGGGGACTAAAATGGAGTTTTTACCAGAAATCATTTTGGGAAGGTGAAAAGGTGAAAATGAGACTTATTTCCCATATATAGACAAGTTTTTGGTCTTTTGAGGTCCAAAACAGTGGATTTTTCACCTTCATTAAAATGAAGCCTCTCATTACTTCTATATTATGATTTGATAATGTTTTATGAGATTCATGTATTATTTAACTTTTGGACTAGTTTGTGTTGATGATTTTTACAGGATTGGTGGATTATCTTTTTGGTACATACTATAGTGATCTTCATGGAACCATGAGGTGTGTGTTTTGATCTAACATATAGTGATAGGTTTTTCCTTGCATTTTCATCTTGCATTATTAGTCATGTTTTTGTTATTTTTGTGCCTTAGGTTCAACCTACTAGGTTGCAACATTAACCTCTCTTCTCTATTGCACATCATAACTTGTGTGATAATGCCTACACTTCATGTGTTTTCCTAGTTAGCATCCCTATCTTATCATTTGGTACCTGTCGGTTACTAATTACTACTCTATCATCTGATTTATTGACCCAGGGTTCATGTCTTTCTGGGTTTCCAACAAAGCCTCTAAAAATATTGGCCCTCCTGGTGAACTAGAAGGCAACACAGCACACAGAAAGCGTTGCGCAGTCTCACCCGAGATAGCCTTAAATGGGTGCTTGTAAGACTCAGGTGTTTACAGCCCAGGATTGAGTATGAGATAGGGGCTTGTTATTCAGGGCCAGCTATTATAAATGGTGATTGCAATCTACTATTATTCGTGATTATGAATTGTCTTCACAGTTTATTCCCTTAACACGTCATCATATTCCATAACACTATAATAACTCATTCATTAAGCACAATAATTAACTGCTGAAAGAAATTAAAGACATACATGCATTCATCACATTACACAGATATTAATGTGGTTCACCCCCTCTTGGTCTACATCCACAAATATTTGGCTCTTGGCTCTTTTATTATGGTAGTTCTGCATCTCCCGCGATGCGTGCTTACAATTCTCCTCAGATGGGTAAGATCTATGTGAGGCAAACTAGATCGCACCAGGCTCCTCAGCCTGCAGTCTAATCCTCATATAATCCTTTTCTCCTCTCCCCTATAGCTCAACAGCTTACAAAATAGTTCATCACAATATTACATATCGTATCGGCTCATACATAACCAGTATGAACAATACAAAAGTGAACTAATCGGCAACCAACCTTACACAAAAGAAATGGGAACCCGCTATTATACCTGCATATATATATTTATATCTATCGGGCTCTTCAGCCATTTACAATGTATTACAAAAACCCTAACCCTATCGATGTTAGGTCTTCCTACCATGCGCACGTGTTGTTCTTCCTTCTAGTTGTTGCTTTCCTTGTGCATGCTTCCTTGCATGCACACGTGTTGTGTTTCTCTCCAGTTGTTACTTCAGTTTCAACACACTTTCTTTCCCATGATCGTCCTTCTTTTCACTTCGACCTTTCTTCTTTCCACTTCAGCCTGCTGCCAACAGGCCCCCAACACTGACATGTGGCTCATCTCGAGCCACCTAATCCTTCTAAGCTTCCTCGGTCTCCTTGGTGATCGTCTAGAACTTTTCCTTGAGCTTTGTTGCTTTTGTCAGTGCTTGTGTAGTCTTCTCCTTGATGGTGTCCACTACCTGGGTTTCCACTTCATCATTGATCAATCATGCACATTCTTCCTGGGTCTGTTCTATCTGTATCTTAACTACCTCTACCTGTGCGAGTACTTCGTCTACTCATTCCTGCAATGACTCTATTTGAGCCTGGCGCTCGTGTTTCTGCGTTTGCACAGTGATGAGTTCTACCTGCATCTTCTTCATCTCCTGAATCCCTTTGACTTGTTCTGGGATTGGTATGGTCTTCTGCCTCTTCTTGAGTTCTTGTATCGCTGCAGTGATCCTTTCCTCTTCCTGGTCCCACCATTGGACCTGTGGATCCTCCTCCAACCTTGTCCAAAGATGTGTTTCTTTATCGAACAAGTCAGATGTTGTGCTAACCGGCTGCTCTATTTCATACAGTTGCGTTGTTTCTCCCTGTTTCCTTTGCTCCTTAACTGTTGGTGGAGTGGTTGGTGTGAGATGTTCTTGAAGATTCTCGATCTCCTTATTATATTGATCAATTGCTTGTGCAATCCGATCAATATTTTCCATGGTTGCAACTTCCTCATTCTACGTGGCCTATGGAACCATCTCATAAGTTCCTACCACTTTCTGCTCCAATCCTTTTAGGTGCTCCCTTTCTTCCTCGGTCTCGGATTTGGCTTTCTTGTAGCCTACTTTCAATTCATCTTGTTCCTTTGTGGCCTGCTTCAATTCAAATAAGTGTCTATGTGTGCGATACTATACCCCGTGGTTGACGCTCACCTGCAACCTGTGTAATGCCCCTGATGGTATCCTTGTCAACACAATTTGTATCTAGTTCAAGTCTTTCAAGGGTGTCTACCCCACAATTTCATCCATGCGCAACATGCTGGGATTGATATGGAATGTTGTGTTTGGTTGCAATATCCCCTTATATGTTTGTTGATCTTCCTCTTGCACTCTTCCTTTTGTCTGCGGTACTGATGTCTCTATGCCCCTGTTGCGTCTTGCTATCTGTGCTTCCCCAAATTTCTTAAGGAACTCCCCCATTTCTGCCAGCTCTTTTTGCAGATTGTCCCTGTGATGTGTTGCATGGTCAAATTCCTCTGCAGACAATCCTAAACCATTATGGCGATCATTTACCCATCGTCCTCTGTGATCGTATAGTAAGGTGATGTTTTTTGTGCCTTTGATTTCTTGCACACACCTCCTACTTGCGCGACTTGTCTCTTAATTCCCCCTGATTCCTATGTGTTGGGATTTGGGGCAGTCTCCTGCACTCCCTCATCTTGTTTCTATTGTTCCTTGGTCAGTTGTGTAGTATCCTTCTTCCCCTTCTGGATTCCTATCTTCTTTGACCCTTCGTCTGCCTGAGTCGGCTTGCCTTGGCCCGTTCTTGGTTTCTTAGGAACTTGGATTTCTGGAGGCTTTGTTTCTGACTTCTCTGCCTCTCCTTCTATTGTTCTTTCTGGTACTTCCCAGGTAATGGTTGGGATCCTCCATTCATCGGGCCATTCGTTGATGACCATGTCGATGTCACCCTCTACGATGCAGAAGTGCATCTATAGCCACTAATTAGCAAGATCCTACCTTGCTTGTATCCACATTGTTTGTCGTGTGGCCTGGAAATTGGCGATGTTCGCATATCGTATGACAGCCTTTGGTGTTATTCTCCACAATCGGTTGATGGCTTCTTGTATGTCTCGTAGGTATGCTTCAAATATGATCCCATTCTCCCTCTTATGCCTGGAATGCAGCCCGGCTCTCAGCAATAGGTATCTTTCTCATGATGGTTGTGGTCTGGTAAAAAAAATTACATACCCTGGTTCTCACCATCCCATGAAGGCTATTAGGGTGATCATCCATGAGTAATGGAATTATGTGCCTAGGTCATGTGCATCCTTGCAGTCCTATTGGAATAAGTTCAATAAATATGGCGTCCAACTCATTGAGGTGCCTTCTGCACACTGAGATTCAATTGCAATGAGTCTAGCTAGTACTTCCTCTTTGTGGCATTTTCTTAGCAATTTACAGGCTAAAATTTTTGCACCCAATTGTGTGGCTGCATTGTTGATTCGTTTGATCATGATGCCTCTCATTCCCATGGTGGTGCCATACTTCTTCTTCATTTATTCTTCCATCACTTTCTCCTTGGATTTGTCATCTAGAATCAACACGGGATCCATACCCCGGGTTGGTAACCCTGTTACTTGCGCGATAATATTGACAGTTATGGGGACGGGTTTGTCCAGCCATATGTCCCCTCCATGTGTGACTACTAACACCTTCTTGACGTATGTTGTTGCGTACTGGCCTTTGCCAAAATGTGGTAGGTTTAGCAAACCTAATATTCTTTTTTTCTCCAGCCCAGTTGCCCATTGGTATGGATGGTTAATCAGTTCTCCAAGCTGAGTCATGCCTATGGTCTATATAAATACCCTCTATGCAAGTTCTGGGAAGTTGGTCTCATATGACATGTCGTGGTCTAAATATTTGAGCTTCTGGACGTGGCCCAGTAGATCTAGTCCTACCTGTACTCTAGTTGGTATGCATGGTAGAACAATTTCTATTGCAGGTTTCTTGCGAGGTGAGCTCGTTATCTATACTTTGTCTTCCTGTTGCGGTGGCTCGTTCAAAGTTCCAGCAGCCTCTGGTTTCTATCCCATCATCTATTCCGGCCAAGCCGAGGCTTATTCAGTGGTATCCCCTACTGGTTGTCCTGAGATGGTCGTTTGAGACCCATCTGGCTCTACTGCTACTTCTGGATTCTGTGTTGTTCCATTAACTTCTAGGGCTGCTTCGGTGCTTTCTGCTTGCACTTCCTTTTTTGTTTCTGCTTCCTGGATTTGATGTTGTTGTGTCGCTGCAGGTATATCCACTTTCATGGCCTATGCTTCTGGTCGTTGAATCTCTTCTAGAATCGCTGTATAATTTATCAATATCATCTCTGGGGATGGGATTTCATCGATATCAACGATCTTCGGATATTGTTGTTCATTCTCTTCCAACGGTCCTTGTGACCTAGTTTGAAACCTAGTCGGTCTGGCAGTCTAGATTACTTCTACTAGCTTCGGTGGTGATTGTCGAATGTTTGTTGGGTTTGAATAACTTATGTGATCTCTGTAGTCTTTCTCTGTGCGTTCTGGCTTCTATTACTCTCTATCTATTCTCCTTTCGCGAATAGACTAGTTGATCCCATGCTCGCATGTTGTATTGGTTTTCCATGAAGCTTGTCAAGGATGCTTTCTTCATTATGGGTTTAATGCACCATAATTGTGGGTTCAATGCATCTGCGGCGGTTTTGTACTTTCCATTATGCTTGCTTTGTCATCTCCAGTTGGTGTGATTAATGTGATGTCCCATCGATCATTACCGTCCTTTAATTCCTCTTAGTGTTGTCCTGTCGTACTGCTTTTCCCGACTTTCCTTTACCCGCTTGTTTTCCCTTTGTATATAACCATTTTTCTTTCCTTCGCCGAATTTGTTTTTATAACTTCATGTGGCCTTTGTATTTCTGGCGTAATGTGCCTTATTTAGTTTTGTTTCCTTTTTTCTCTTTTTCCAATGTTTTTTTTTTTTTTTCACTGCACGATGAGTGGTCGACTGTCCTTGTACAGCTTCAGTGGGCTCCCATTGATCATTCCTATGAGTTCTACGCCTGTTAAATCTCTTAACTGTATAGCTCCTCCGTCTGTGACATATTTTACTTCATATGGTCCTAACTAATGCATTCTAAGCTTTCCTGGGTGCTGAAACGATTTGTTGTCATACATCAATACTAGATCTCCTTCCTTGAACGTTTTCTTCTTGATGTATCGATCGTGCCAACCTTTTTCTCTTGATTGTTGCACTTGTTGATGGAATCCTGCCAAGATTTGGTCTTCCTCCATGGTCAATAACTGATTCAGTCTCTCCTGTACTGCGCCTTGTTCTGTCATTTGTGTGATAGTTGCTACGCGCAAGCTGGGTACTAAGACTTTTAATGGCACTACTATTTCTTGGCCATACACCAGTTTAAACAGTGTGTTCCCTGTCAAATTTTTGCATGTAGTCCTATAGGCCCATAATACTGCTGGTACTTTGAGGTCCCAGTTGTCTCTGTTGATGTTACAAATCTTTGTCATTGCATTCTCCAGAATTTTGTTGAAGGCTTCCACTGTGCCATTTGTCTGTGGATGATATGGTGTGCTCTTATGATGATGAACTTCAAAATCTTCAGTCATCACGTGAATGGTGTTGTTTATGAAGTGCGTTCCTTGATCACTCATCAAAACTCTTGGGCACCCAAATCTAGTGATTACTTGGTCGAACAAAAAGTGTGTTGTTGTCTCTGTGCTACAATCTTTTACTGGTGCGACTTCCACCCATCGTGTTAGATATTCTGTCACGGTGATAATGTACCTTGCCCCTGTTCTTTTGGTTGGTGGGTTAATTGGTCCCACAAACTTGATTTCCCATTTGTCAAATTCCTATAGTGTTACTTGTGGTCGTAGTGGCATCTCGTCTCTTCTATTAGGTTTGCCTACCCTTTAACAGACATCGCATCTTTGAGAGTACTCCTTCGAGTCTCCGTGAATCATTGGCCACCATATTCCTGCGCGGTAGCTTTCCCTGCATAGTGTCCTCATGTTATTCCCTCCTGGGCTTCTACTAATATTCTTGATCTTTCGTGCTCTAATACGTATATGTGTAAAATGTTATCTACGCCCATTTTATATAAGTGTCTTGCAATCAATTGATAGTCGACCACGTGGACTACTAGATTCTTCTTTTGCGCGGTGGTATATTCTTGCAGCGCAGTACCTGCAGTCAAGTACTGAATGATATATGTGAAGTATCCATCAGCAATATGTAATGAGAATAATTGTGCATCCGGAAATTTGTCTTCCAAGTTCGTAGGTTCTTCTCCATTTGTGACCCTTGATAGGTGGTCAGGTCCTGCATTTAATTTTCCTGGTTTAACTATTACTTCAAAGTCAAATTCTTGGAATATTTGTAACCATCAACAGATTCCCCCCCCCCAACATTGGCTTGTTGACTAGGTATTTCAAGGTTGAGTGATCTGTGAACATCTTAAAATGTTTCCCCAATAGGTAATGCATGAACTTCTATAGTGCATAGACCATGGCTAGGCCTTCTCTTTTTTTCATGTTATAATTTTGTTCTAAGTCTGATAACTTTCTGCTTGCGAACGCTATCGGGTGATCCAAGTCTCCTATTCCTGGTTGCACCAAGATAGCTCCGAGTTCTATCGTTGATGCATCTACATGCACATGGAATGTATTTTCCCAGTTTGGAAATACTAATATCAGCGCGGTGACCATCTTTTCCTTCAAGGTATCCAGACCATGTTGACACTCGTCATTCCACTGAAACTTTGTATCCTTCCTTAACATCTTTTCCATTGGTGTTGTGATATGTGCATATCCTTTGATAAATTTCTTGTAATATCCGGTATGGCCTAACGTTGCTCTGAGATGATGGACTTTTTTTGGTGCTAACAAGTTAACAATGACTGCAATCTTTGTCGGATCGACCAATAAACCTTGTTTTCATACTATATGGCCCAATAGTATTCCAAACGGTGTTCCAAATATGCATTTCTTGATGTTTAGTGATATCTGGAACTATCTGCATTATTCTAACATCAGTCGTAAAAATTCCACATGGTTTTTCAACATGCTATATATTTTCCAATCATCCAGGTATACTTCAAGAAACTGATGGATGAATTCCTTAAATGCTACGATGACCACTTTAGAAAATATTGTTGGTGCGTTCTTTAGTCCAAACGGCATGACTGTGTATGTGGTCTTGTGTCTGTCTTCCTGTGCTATCTTAAACTAATGATAGCCCAAGAATCCATTAGTGAATGAGTAAGCCTCATGTCCTCCCACATTCTCTAACACTTCATCTATGAACGGTGTAGGGAACAGATCGTGTAGGCATGCATTGTTCAACTTCCTCAAGTTGACGCATATCCTGATCCCTCTTCCTTGTTTCTTGTCTTATACTACCATCGGGCTTATCCATTTTGAATCCTCAACTGGTTCGATGATGTCAGCTCTGAGCATCTTGTCGACCTCATATTTAAATGTATGTTTATATATAGGGTTCAGACTGTAGGGTCGTTGTCTAATAGGTCTCACTTTAGGTCTGAGTGGTATCTTCATTTCACTCGGTTCTCCGACTATACGCTTCATCTCTGTGAATGTTGTGGGAAAGAGGTCACTGTATTCGCGTAACAACTCTGTGATACTTTCTAATGTTTTCTCATCCTAGTAATCTCCAATACTGGCCATTTTGGGCTTCTCGGTTGTCCCAATGTTAACTTTCTTTATCTTAATTGGCACGGAAATGACTTTTGATTCAATGGGTGGTCCTTCCACATCTCTCTCTCCCTCTACTTATTCAATCTGAATATTGCGTGGATCATCTTCATCCGGGTTTTCTTCATTTACATAGTAACATGACATTAGTTCCTTGACTTTCTGCTTATTCCGATGTTTCTCTTATATGATAAGTTCTATTTCTAGTTCTTTGATGAATATCACTCCTCTGATCCGTTTAAGGGCTGCGTCTATGTTGGGGTTCTCAAGCTTGAATGAGAAAGTGAATGTGAAGTTTTGTTGCAATGTCCTCCATGTTGTAGTTCCTTTGCGCAATTCTTGATCCGTATACCAATTTGTTGGTATGCCTTCTAGAGTATGTATGAAGTGATGAGGCCATTCCTATGTGGTGTCATTTTCCACAGTGTTCTACACGCCTTCAAGTGTTCCTCCGGTGCTATGTGTCCTTCATATTTATGTTGTGTATTGTATTTTCATTATGCGTAGTAACCTCTTACATTGATACCAGTATGTGATTGTCTCTTTGTGTGCACCCCACCATCTTACTGGTGTGGCCTTTAGTGCTAAGTCAAGTGCTAACAGTCTCTGGTTCTCCAACACTACGTCTTCATATTGTGTCAAGAATGTTTCCAAATCATTTATTTCGTGGAAAATGGGTGGTTCTCTGATTTATGTGCCTATCCATCTTACTGCGCGGTCTATTCTTGCACATCTTCGCGTGGATACTTTGTGTAGCCTCTGTTGTAAGTTTTCTAAACCGGTGTCTGAGTCTATTGCACATGAAGTAATGCTCCACCAACCGAGTATCCCGTCTACAGTTGGGTTTACGTAATCCTCATCGCGCGCAATTGTTTTGTACAACTAGTCGATTTCCTCTAAGTCTAGTAAAGTAGGTTCTACAAACCTCTCCCCTTCGGATGGGTCTAATGGTGCGATGACCCTGTATTCTCTAGACTCAAATGTCATTTTCCTGATCTTCAAATTGATTATGGCCTGGTTGTCAAATGCCCAATCCAGACCAAGCAATGTCGAGTAAGGTGTTGTGCCATCTACTATTTCAATGACTTCAAAGTCTTCTTTAGTGTGCACTCCATCAAGATCTACTATCACTTCTTTCAGTGTACCTATTGGTAGGACTCTGTGATGGTTTGCTAGTTTCAATTGAACAGGTGAGTATCCCAATGTGGGTTCTCCCATGCATTTCCATGTCTTCTTTGGTAATACATTCACTTCGGATCCTAGATCCAGTATAATGTCTCCCATATTGAAATCCTCAATGTTAGCATTCAGTCTAAATTCCCTACTCGTTCTTATTTTTGTGTGTAGGTGATTAATTGTTTTAGGTTCTAGCTTTCCTTCTGTCTCACTGCTACACTTTTCTAAGATGTTTTGCAATATTTTCACAGATGATGGATCACTTAATACTTTCACACATGATTACAAAAAGCCTTTGATTGTACTTACTTGTCCCATGGGTTGCATCTTGTTGGTATGATCCAATGATGGAGGCATCTCGCATTTTAGTGCTTCCTGATGTTGTTGCACAGTGGAAGTCGACGTTGTTTCCTCCTTCTGAAATTCTTGTTTAACCTCCTTAAAGGTCGCCTTTTCTTTTTGCACGTCGAACTGCTTTCTTGGTTCAGTGTTCTTCTTTACCCATTGGTTCTACGTTGGTTCCTGTTAAACTGCGTCAGTGCCTGTTTTAGCTCCTTCGTGGGTAACTATGTTGATATTTCTTCCTTCATCCCTTGTTTCGACTGAAATCCACTGAACATTCTGATTGTTCTGGTTCTTTTTTTCTTGAATCTTCACTAGTAGTGTTGGGCATACCCTCTCTATGTTTGTCTGCCTTCCAGTCTGAGCGTCCATCTACTTGCCAGTGTTTTTGAGCGTTTTCTTTCCTCCTGCCCGCAGAAACGCCTCTTTGTTTGTCCTGAGTGCACATTTCATTGTCATATATGAGGCCTCTCTAATGTATCTGGTTGCCTATTCCTCTACATAAGTTTTTCTGTGCCCTCATCCCTACCATTTGCTCTCTTTCTCGCGTGAGACCTAAGCATGAGCAATCAACATACACAAACTCTATCCTGAAGATAAATCGTGTTGGTGCCTCCACTCAGGAAAAATAAAATTGACCCATTTTCTTTCCTCCATGTGGGATATTGATTCTATTATTTGCATTTGCAATCAATTGCAAGACCGATAGTGTTACCTGCCCTAGGGTTTCTCCCATAGCCAGAGCAAAAGGAATAATTAACTAGTTCGTTGCTAGAATAATGCACTCTACTGCTTGCCAAGAGGAACTAAACAAACCCTTTTTACTTATCAAAATGACTTGTCAAGAGGAATGTCGTCATCCATTGTCTCTCGATCAGTCCTTAAGATAAGAGAATCAATATGGCAGTTCCTTGGCATGAAATCTTCCCAGTTCTACATCATGAATCTGTGGTTTCTTTTTCGTAGGGTTCGAAGAATACTTATTCTTCAGCGGGTTTCTCTCCCTTGGACGTCGAGATGTGATGCCAATGGGGTACCATATTGCTCCACTGCGACCTCTGGTTGTTTGCGGCCTTCGAACGAGGGACCACGGAAGGCCACCATGAGTTGAAATGTTTGCAAGAAGAGTAGGATTTACACCAGAGATCAACACTGGTATCAGACTACACACGCCCGTCGACTGCCCATTCTTCACGCGACATCTGTGGACTGTCTTGCATTCGTTTTTGTCCAGATTTGTCGTTTAGGGTTCGTTTGGTAAGTGGAATGAATAGAGAAAAGCAAAATGCTCTAGTATTTCTGCAAAAGCTCTCAATCGACGACCTAGAAGAACACACAGAACGTCCATTCAGTTGTGCCCTCATCTCCAATTTGCCTCAATTAGCACATCAACATTCTATGGCGACTCCTATTGGCCAACAATTCACTAAATGTGATCAAATTTGTTGTAAAATAATTCGTGTGAAGCATTTGACTCATCTTGAGCCTACGATTTTGCCTCATCTTGAAGCATTGTACTCTGCACACCCGGTGGGACAGATCTCCAAGCACTTTTTCTCTGATACACAACTCGAATCTGTTCACTAGTAACTGCTGGAAGCACAATTCCAAGAAACAATTTTGTTAGAAACGAAATTATCAAGTCTTCACATAAAAGGAATGGAGTGTGAGAATGAATATGCCACACTCGATCTCTATTTTATCTTATTGAAACACTGAGATCCGTCTCTCCATCAAACTGAATTTTCTGTTGAAATAAAAAATTTCATTGCAGAACCCATACCCATCTTGGGTTGCTGTTTTATGGGTGTTTGATTGGAAGTTTTATTTAAACAGTGATTCGAAGGGGAAGTAATCATGGTGAGAAACGACTAGAGGTCTTTCTCGCTTCTGGTAATATTCTAGTAGGCATACCCACTCGTAAGTTAGGGTTTGTGAAGTGTGAAATTTTATTTCTTTGGGTGAGAGGACAAGTTGTATATGAAAAGAATCGTCCAACTAGAAGATGTTAAGATTTTAATTAAAAAGTACTTTGGCAAGTGTTTCTCATCATCTATGCGCCTAAGGGGTGAGAAAATGCCTAAAGTGGACCCTAGTCATTTAATTTGTAAAATACAAATTAAAAGGTGACTTTATGACTTTAGTAAGGAGGTGAGTGAAGAGATATTCAATCTCATCCACTCATCTAATCCAATATCAACCGTTGGATTAAGAGAGTTCTCACCTACCACCATGAGGTCGATTAGGGTAGGAGGGCGCACCCTAGCTAGGGTTGTTGTTCATTCATTTTGGAGCAAGAGAGCAAGAGAGAGGTCGACCTTAAGAAGAGGCAGCATTTGCAGAGCTAGGCACACATCCCAAGGCAGCTAGCTAGCACGAGTTTCAAGGCAGAGTTCAGCATTGAATGCAATCCGTATGGTATGGATTTCTAGAGGCCGTATAGCCATATTTATGCACAAAAATCGAGGGAGGCATCAAATAAATTTCTAAGGAGGTTGGCATGCATCCCAAGGTTGCCATACAAACATTTATTGGCACAGAAATCGAGGCACCTGCTGTTATTAATTTATGGGTGAAATTTCGTACAGTCCGTACATATTTGGCATGAATTTCAAGGGTCGTACAATTCTGTTTTTGGCACTGTTTTCGAGGAGAAGAGGCACGGATTTCGAGGAGTTGTTCCTGTTGTATATTCTGTGTAGTCTTAGCAGAAGTTTGGCACATAAAATGAGACATTTTGTACAGCATTTATTGTTGGGACAGTGGTACAGTTGCATGGATTTCTGGCACAAAAATCGAGGAGCATTTCCAGCACTGTTCAAATAAGTTTATGTAATTTCTGAAGATGAATATGTTGTAAAAGAAATTTCTCTGAAGCTCACAAATAATAAAAATCCCTCTCTCACTGGTTTTCCCCTTGTGGGTTTTTCCAGGGTCACTGTTAGACCAAAAATCTCTGTGTTAATATTTTATGAGTTTAAGTATTGCTGGTATTTTATTTCTGCGTTATAAACAATGTTCAGAATCTCCATGTTTCAGTGCTGAAAAATATTTTCTGGTGTGTTTAATTGGCTATTAAAATTATGGGTTTGGGCATTAAACATTGGCTGAAAAATCGGCGAGACTGAAACTGGGTTGGGGTTTGAAATTTTGCATGGTATCGGAGCTGAGTTAAGAGAAGCAGAAATATTTCAGCAAGTCAGAAAGTTGGGACAGCAGTCACTTCCTAGTGAAGAATTTTGAATTTTGAATTTTCAGCAAAAAGGGGTCAATGGCTACAGGTTTGAGAGTTGAGGACAGACTTGATGGGGCAACAAACTTTGGTTCTTGGAAAGAGAGGATGATCTTGTTGTTGCAAGAAAATGAGTCCTGGAACATTGTGGAAAATACCACAACTCATCATGTGGTGGTACCTATCGATGCTACTCTTCTTGCAGCTTACACTAAGAAGAGTATCAAGGCTAAGAGGATTATTCTTGATGCCATCAAGGACCATTTGATTCCTCACTTGACGAGGAAGGAAAATTCCTATGAGATGTGGGAGTCTTTGACTAAATTGTACCAGAGTACAAACGAGAACCGAAAAATGGTTTTGAGGGAAAAACTGAAGAGCATAAAAATGACCAAGGCTGAAAATGTGATCACATACCTTACTAAATTGACACAGGTGAAAGATGAGCTTGGAGTTGTGGGGGAGGCCATAGTTGACATTGAGATTGTGAGGACAACATTGAATGGAGTTTCCAAACAATGGGTTATTTTTGTAGAGGGTATTGTTGCTAGGGAGAAGCTCCCAAACTTTGAACGTCTTTGGGATGACTTTGTTAAGGAAGAGACCCGGAGAGGTTATGTACATGGCAGTTCATCTATTGGTCATGAGGAGGAGAATGTGGCTTTTTCTGCCAACAACAAGAAAAAGTTCAAAAAGGGTCCAAAGGGAGAAAACAAGCCCAAGGATGAAAAAATGAAAGGAAGAAAGACATGAGAAAAGTCAAGTGCTTTGCATGCCACAAGTTTGGGCACTATGCAGGTCAGTGTTCTAACAAGAAGAAGAAACAAAGAGTTCAACGGCGATGGAAGAGTTCTCCACCAAGTTTGACAAAGAGTTTTCCTTGGTTGTGTGTCTATCCATGAGGACCACTTATTCAGATATGTGGTATATTGACGGTGTTGTCTCTCGCCATATGACAAGGATTCATGATCACTTGACAAACCTCACACAAATTGGAGATGTTGAGGTAGTGCTTAGAGATGATCGGGTGGTCAAGGCAGTTGGTTGCGGGACTGTATCATTTCAGAGGCAGTCTTTGCCTCCCATATTGTTGACAGAGGTTCTATATGTTCTAGGGTTGAAGAAGAACTTAGTGTCAGTTTCTGCTATTGAGGAGAGGGGCTATGAGGTCTTGTTTCGTGATGGGCAAGTGCTCCTTTTCCCTAAGGGGTCTAGCATCACTTCAGCCAAAGTGATTGGGACTAGACATGAGAAGTTGTACAAGCTTATGTTCCAGCCAGCGAGAGGATTGATTCATACTACCAACAACAATGACCTATGTGAGCTATGGCACATTTTCACCATGGGGCTTTGAGGGTACTGAGGGAGATGGTGACTGGAGTTCCAGATTTCAGTACAGAGCACCAGGAGTTGTGCAAGGGGTGTGATTTGGGAAAGTACACCAAGACTACTTTTTCAAGCAGTGATAGTAGAGCAGCAGGGATTCTTGATCTTATTCATTCAGATGTATGTGGCCGAATGTGTTCGGCATCGTTGATTGGTTTTCTATACTATGGTGTATTCATTGATGACTTCTCACGGAAGTCTTGGATTTTCTTCATGAAGACCAAAGGATAAGTCTTTAGTCGGTTCCAAGAGTTCAAAGCTCTTGTGGAGAACCAGACAGGGAAGAAAATCAGAGTTCTAAGGACAGAAAATAGGTGTGAGTATACCTCCAAGGATTTCATGGACTTCTGCGTAGTAAAGGGCATCAAGAGAGAGTTGACTATTCCTTACAACCCACAGCAGAATGGGGTTACAGAGAGGAAGAACATGGTCATTGTTTGGGTTGCGAGAGCCATGCTACATGATCAGGGGCTGCCACTATTTCTATGGGCTGAGGCATGCTACACTGCAGTTTATGTGCAGAACAAGAGTCCTCACAAGGTTGTAGAGAGCATGACTCCTAAGGAGGCTTTTTTGGGGAAGAATCCTGAGGTGGGGCACTTTCGGATTTTTGGGTGCATCACTTATTCACGTGTCCCTTCTGAGAAGAGAACAAAGCTAGAGCCCACAACAAAAAGAGGGATCTTTGTTGGGTACAGTGAGACTTCAAAGGCTTTCCGTATATACCTTCCTTCCTTGAGGAAGATTGTCTTGAGGAGGGATGTCAGATTTGAGGAAGACGGAGCCTTTAGGAATTCTAGAGGGACAGAGAGGGGTGAGAAGTCTTCAACTCAGATTCAGGTGAGTCCGCAGCAGACTACAGTGACACAGATTTTGGGGCCACCAGTTTCAGTGATGACAGGTTCACAGGTGATAGGGCCACAGGGTTCATGTTAGCAGGCTATTGGTCCATAGGTTTTAGGATCGGGTACTCCATAGTCTAATTCAGCATCATTGTCTTCAGGAGATGGGGTTGAGCAGGGAGAGTCCCCTCCATGGGACACTACTTCAGAGAGGAGGAAGCCCAAGTGGCTTCAGGACACTTTGAGGGAGGAACAGGTTTCAGTGGGGAATCCCAAACAGGCAGTGAGGGAGAGTAAACCTCCCGAGAGGTTTTCCAGCTACATCACAATGGTGAGAAATATTTAGGAGTCTAAGCCTTCCACTTTTGAGGAGGCTTTTGGTAGACAAGTTTGGAGAGATACCATGATGGAAGAGTACAATTCCATCATGAAGAATGATGTCTAGGAAGTTGTTCCTAGACCTGAGGGAAAGTCAGTGGTGACTTCCAAATGGCTCTATAAACTAAAGCATGTTGCAGATGGTAGCATTGAAAAGTACAAAGCTCTCTTTGTGGCTCGTGGGTTTTCATAGGTTGAGGGAGTCGACTATGATGAGACCTTTGCGTTGGTTGCTAGATATACTTCAATCAGGTCGGTGATTTCCATTGCAGCAGAGATGGGTTGGAAGATCCACCAAATGGATGTGAAGACTGCATTTCTGAATGGTCTTATACAGGAGGAGGAATATATTGAGTAGTCATTGGGCTTTGAGGGGCATGGGAGAGTCTCATGTGTGTAGACTGAAGAAGGCATTGTATGGGTTGAAACAAGCTCCCAGAGCTTGGTATTCGAGGATAGATGCCTATTTGCAACAGTTGGGTTTTGAGAAGAGTGAGGTGGATCCCAACCTATACTACATTGTGGTTGGAGAGGATCCTTTCATTCTCTTGCTACATGTGGATGATCTTTTCATTACAGAGGAAGAGAGACTCATCAGAAGCTATAAGGAGATCCTTGCTTTAGAGTTCGAGATGACTGATATCGAACTGATGCATTACTTTTGGGGATTGGAGGTTTGGCAGGAGCCTGGACACATCTTCCTGGGACAGGGGAAGTATGTGTGTGACATTCTGACCAGATTTCAGATGGAGGATTGTAGGCCCATGACCACTCCTATGATTACCAACTGGAAGAATCTTCATGCTTCTGAGTCACAGTTGGTGGATTCCACTT
>SNQJ01S0020102.1:29929-48285 GCA_010110895.2 Picea sitchensis
AGGAAGAGAGACTCATCAGAAGCTATAAGGAGATCCTTGCTTTAGAGTTCGAGATGACTGATATCGAACTGATGCATTACTTTTGGGGATTGGAGGTTTGGCAGGAGCCTGGACACATCTTCCTGGGACAGGGGAAGTATGTGCGTGACATTCTGACCAGATTTCAGATGGAGGATTGTAGGCCCATGACCACTCCTATGATTACCAACTGGAAGAATCTTCATGCTTCTGAGTCACAGTTGGTGGATTCCACTTTGTATCATCAGTTGATCGGGTCATTGATGTATTTGGTCAATACCAGGCCAGATATTTGTTTTGTTGTCAACACTCTCAGTCAGTGCATGGTGGAGCCTAGGAGAGTGCGCTAGGTGGCAGCAAAACATGTGCTCAGGTATCTTTGTGGTACAGTAGATTATGGTCTGGACTATCAGAGAGGAGATGGAGTTTGTTTGGTTGGCTATACAGATTCAGATTGGGCAGGATGTGTCAGTGATAGGAAGAGTACTTCAGGGTGTTGTTTCAGATTGGTCTCAGTAGTTGTGTCTTGGTTCAGTCAAAAGCAAAAGTTAGTGGCTTTGAATTCTATAGAGGTTGAGTATATGGCGGCCAATCAGGCCAGTTGTGAGGCCCTTTGGATTCGCAAGTTGTTGGTGGGATTGTTTGATGTGCAGTTGAGGCCTACCATGATTCATTGTGATAATCAGAGTTGCATTAAACTCTTAGAGAATCTAGTTTTTCATGACAGGTCTAAGCATATCAAGATTCGTTATCACTTTATCTGTGACTATGTTCAGAGAGGAGTTGTGGAGCTACAGTACATATCTATGGAGGAGTAGGTTGCAGATATACTCACCAAAGCATTGAACAAAGGCAAGTTTGTATTTTCCAGGGACAAGCTTGGAGTGGTGAGTAACACTTTCCTCGATAAGAGGGAGTGTTAAAATTTTATTAAAAAATACCTAGGCAAGTGTTTCTCATCACCTAGGTGCCTAAGGGGTGAGAAAATGCCTAAAGTGGACCCTAGTCATTTAATTTGTGAGATGCAAATTAAAAGGTGACTTTATGACTTTAGTGAGGGGGTGAGTGAAGAGACACTCAATCTCATCCACTCATCTAATCCAATCTCAATCGTTGGATTAAGAGACTCCTCTCCTACCATCATGAGGTCGATTAGGGTAGGAGGGTGCACCCTAGCTAGGGTTGTTTCTCATTCATTTTGGAGCAAGAGAGCAAGAGAGAGTTCGATCTTGAGAAGAGGCAACATTTGCAGAGATAGGCATACATCCCAAGGCAGCTAGCTAGCACGAGTTTCAAGGCAGAGTTCAGCATTGAATGCAATCTATATAGTACAGATTCTAGAGGTCGTTAGCCATATTTATGCACAAAAATCAAGGGAGGCAATAGATAAATTTATGAGGAGGTTGGCACACATCCCAAGGCTACCATACAAACATGTATTGGCACAGGAATCAAGGCACTTGTTGTTATTAATTTCTGGATGAAATTCTGTATAGTCCATAGAGATTCGGCATGAATTTGGAGGGTCCTACAATTTTTTTTTTGGCACTATTTTTTAGGAGAAGAGGCATGGATTTCGAGGAGTTGTTCATGTTGTATATTTTGTATAGTCTTAGCAAAAGTTTGGCATAGAAAATGAGACAGTCCGTACAACATTTATTGTTGGGACAGCCATACAGTTGTACGGATTTTTGGCACAGAAATCGAGGAGAATTTCCAGGACTATTCAGATAAGTTTGTGTAATTTCTGAAGATAAATATGTTGTAAAAAACATTTCTCTGAAGTTCACAAATAATAAAAATCCCTCTCTCACTAGTTTTCCCCTTGTGGGTTTTTTCAGGGTCGTTGTCAGACCAAAAATCTTTGTGTTAATATTTTTTGAGTTTATGTGTTGCTGATATTTTATTTCTGCATTATAAACGATGTTTAGAATCCTCATGTTTTAGTTCTGAAAATTATTTGTTGTTGTGTTTAATTGGGTATTAAAATTCTAGGTTTGGGCATTAAACATTGGTTGAAAAATCAGTGAGACTGAAACTGGGTTGGGGTCTAAAATTTTACAAAAGACACTACCAGTCTACAAATGCTCTTGATGGTATAACGATTATGTGTTCATGGACAACACACAAAAACAACTTCTTGTAAGTTTACTTGTGCATTTTTGAAATTAAGTTGATTTACATTGTAAATGGATGCATTTTCAGTAGAATCCAATACCCTCTATTTGTTGTCTATTTGATGCTTGCATTGTAGAGTATGATTGTTAAAGGGTGGAGTTGCCAAAAACCCTAATTTTGTATTTAAAATGGCTAGAATTGAGGAATTGTTAGAGTTATTGAACACTCTAATCCTCTCTTATGTGGATAATACAATCACCATTGAAAAAACAACTATGTAGTTTGTTGTAACATGTTTGCAGGTTACGCAAGCCAAAACAACATTGTTGCAAACTCAGACTCCACTTCTTCACGATGCACTTGAGCGAAAGAATCTTTGATGAGATTTCAAACATGTCCTTGTTCATAATCCTCTTTTCGAAGATGATGATGTTGATTCAGACTAACAGTCAGTGAAGGGGCCACTCAGTGAGCCATGTCCAAATTCAAGTACAGATGATGTTCATCTTTCTCTTTCCAAGTGGATCATTAAACCTTGGGAATAAATAAAAAATAATAAGCACATAACTGGTATTAGATATGAAAAGGAAGTCACATTTCATAATCTGGATTACTCCAATCCAATTCAAGAGTGTTTGATTACTTCAATAAAGTTCATATTCACCTACTTTAGTTCAAGAACAGATTATGATGTGTCGACATTGTCAACGAGTTGGCCACATGGAAGTTCAGTGCTTTGATATTCATCCTTGCAAGCATTGTGGAAAACACAATCATCATCCAGATAGATGTTTTAACAAAAAGAAATCTTCAAGAATAAAGAACCACTATGGGTGGATGACTTCTTGGCGATGGTCATCAATAGCCAAGAAGATATCTCAAGCATATCGTAGACTTCATTCTCAAGTATTTATGCATCTTGTAGTGAAAGGATTTACATCTTCTCACCTTGTACTTGACAGGGGGGGACAACATCAGGATTGATAGTCAGGATTCAAGTTTTGAAGTCTTATCAATCGATTAGTGAGAAGCGAGCATGATAAGCAAGCGTGATTGGTTTGTGGTTTTCCTTAAATCGCCACTTAGTAGAAGACCTACAGCTTCTGCTAGACAATGGTTTTTAGTTTCCTTAAACCTCCACTTGGTATAATACATTCAAATTCTGCTACAGAACATTTTATGAGCATATTTAAACCAGCATTCGAGAGCAATTCCAATTAGCATAAGACACTCGCTTCCAACTTCTAGCTAACTTAGGAAATGTTTCGTGAACCATTGAGCCTAGAGAAGGGTTCCAGAGTTTGTGGTCATCCTTAAACCACCATATTTTTTTGTGGTCTTCCTTAAACCACCATCACCATTTAGTAGAAGACATCGACTTCTATTATTCATTCGGTTTGTGGCCATCCAAAAAGCACCAGATTCAGAGAGCACGTCCAGCCATCAACAATCGCACACTTCTAGATTTCAGCTACCCACTTTTAGATATCATCTCTCACCTTCGATCACATACACCCCTTTGGATTAAGGGGGGTAATGTTGGAAACCTAATATGCTAGGGTTACCGTATCATTCACTTGAAGGAATGTAAAACATCAAGTGATAGTGTAACGATCATCGGGAGTCCAAGAGGCCTTGGAATACGGATCCAATGGTCATAATCATGTATATATGTGTATCATATCATTAATGAAATCACTTCATGCTTATCTTAATTTAGTGTTCCAATAGGCTGGAAAAATATCATGAGTGTGCATGAATTGTATTTTCTCAACTCACGTGACATAAAGTCTATTTTTAGCTCCTTGAGGATCTATAAGAAGGATCCAAAGCTAAGGGAAGAGATTAGATTGGGAGTCTATATTGAAGTATCCTTATGCTATTGGAGTAAGAAGCATTGGTGTATAGTTTCCTCCAATTTTTTAGTGTTGGGCATTAGTGTAATCAAGGCTTAGGTGAGAGCCATTTTGGCTATCTTAACAAGATACAGTTCCAGATTGTGCTTTTTCAATAGAGGTGAACTTGTGGCTAAGGAGGAATTTGGGTATTGGAACTAGAAGTATAGAAACATATCTCAAGGTAATCAATCATCATTGTTGCAATTCTCTTTTGGTAAATATAAATCTATATTCTCACCCCCCCCAAAAAAAAAAAATTCTATGTTTATGGATCTATTTTGCATATTTGATGGTATTTTGTTGATCTAAGTAAGCTTGAGTTATTGTATATGGACATGATTCATGCAATATTTCATTCATTGTTTTATGAAAAAAAATGAGGACAATTTTTCTTTTTTTATGATTGTGCAAGTTATTTGGTGAAGCAATATTATTGGAGATGGATCTAGCAAGGATCATTGGATATGTTGAACAACTATCAAGACTCAAGTATTTCTTTATTTTCTCTCATTTACTTATGAAATTACATTATTAGCCTTAGGAGAAAGAAGTGTGTTATCTATCCTCCCTGTTTGTCATTGGATAACACCCATCCAATGAGGATATTTTCTTATTCGTAGGTGAATTTCCCCGAAACTTTAAGGCATTTGAAAAATTTTACATGGATCAAGTCATCCAAATATGGCTCACAAGCATATAGATTATGGCATAATCATATTGCTCAAAGGTAAACTCATGTTATTAAGATGTGATCAATTTCATGCTAAATCATAAAAGCATTAGTGATGGATATGATTTTCAAAGCATACTAGATTGTATACCTAATCAATATGAGTGCAATCCATGTTGTTTCGAATAGTTGCCTAGAAGAAGCGTGGACTAGAAGAATATCTTAAAAACCTTCAACAACATGGCATGTCTCTTAATATATGACAAAGATCCTAAAACTTGCAAATTTCATTTTGAAAAAAAAATGACAAATGTAAATATTCTTGAATTTTAGGATACCTAGGATCCTAGGGAAAACCATGTATCCTTGTTCATTTTTTGTTTTTGTAAAACATTATAAGCATTCATGTTCTCTTATATTCATGTAAATAGTTAATTTGTGGTAACTTGCCATTTACTTATAAAATAAAAAATATAAAAACTTGTTTTGGTAAAACATTATTCACATACTTGTTTTTCCCTAATGCTCATGTAAATAATGAAATTGTGATAATTTGCTCTCCAAAGTGCATTTTCTTACATACAACAAATTATTATCTACCACAACAAAAAATTGAATATGAAAATTAAGAAGCATTGTTTGGGTTAATCTTTGATGTGCCGACTGTTAAATAAAGCACCATCCCCTATAAGCGTTTCTTATCATTAATAGCATAAGCATCGACTAATTACTTAACAAGGTCATAAGCATATGTACCTAAATGAAACGACTAATCAATAAGCCAACCTTATATGTATGGATTTTGATGGCAATGTGAATAATTACCTTGTAAGAGAATGAAATCCTTAGATATTTTTTCTTTATAGAATTGAGTAAATAGGCCATTTTAAAGACCTACTATGTAATCAATGTTTACATTCTTTGGAATTTTCACAAGTTGTTAGAGTCTTTTCACTCTAACTATCACATAAAACCTATGTGACAACCCATATTTTTTTGGATTGTTAGTTAAATACTCCAGACCTACATTCTTTGCAATTTTCACAAGTTGTTAGAGTTTTTTCACTCTAATTATCACACAAAAACTATGTGACAACCCATATTTTTTTGGATTGTTAGTTAAATACTCCATACCTTTAATTTGGGTGTAGTTGAAAATGGCTTGGTGATATCCTAGTCAACCAATCAATTGAAAACTTGAAACACATCCCCCGAAATAGATTAAGATAATTGAAGGCAACTTCTTGCAACATTTCACTGCCCTTTGGAAAGGGCTTGAGAAGCAACATTATTGCACAATGACAACATAATTTTAACATAGGATCAATGTTTGACAACTCAATTGAATATGAACTATTTTTTTCCCTTTTATTACATCCTGAGGTTTGAAATTTGTCGATTTCACCACTGAGACAACATTTATGATCTATTTTTTTAAACTATAGAAAGTACCTTTTGAACCCTTATAATTCAAGGCACATATGACTCCCTTGTTTTGATATGAACACTTCCAATAATATAAAATAACTCAAGCATGGAGTAAAGACAAGTATCTCTATTATCACATGGACTATTCCTCATCATGTTTTATATTTTCCACATGTCAAGAATAGCCACTAACATTGCAGGCGCAATGCCTCTAATTACTACTTAATTAGAATGAATTAATCATTCTCTACATTAGGGCATGCCATAGATTAAGGATTACATCATATATACTTACTAGCTTAGATGAATGCTTTCATTAGAATTCAACAACATTAATACTCTTGAAAGAATAAATATTGCCACAATTAGCCCATAATCAAATGACTTCAAAATTTATCTAGGAACTTTTGATCAAAGAAATTACAGGAAATAATCCTTCAAATTGAACGAACTTGTCGGAATATTGATGGGGGTGAATCAGTATGAGCATTTTATACCACTTTTAACCACAAAGTATATTCTTTCACTTTATCAACAATGTTCAACAGTTTATCATCAATGTATCATCTATGATTTCATTCAACATATATATCATAAGCATGTAATCATAAGTAGTATCACATCAACATCACATCAAGAACACAGTACACCAATATTTACGTGGAAACCCAAATGTGAGAAAACCAAGGAATGTTTTATTATATATATCAAGAATTCATTCATAGGAAGCACCAACTTCCCAATTCTCTAGCTGCAATTGGAAGGAGGCTACAACCCCCTATTTACAAGCTCCAACCTAAAGGATGCTACAACTCCCTGAATTCTCTAGCTCCAACCAGAAGGATGCTACAACCTCATGGGTTTTTCGTCTCAAACCAGAAGGTGGCTACAACCACCTAGTTTTCAGGATCCAACTTGAAGGAAGCTCAAAATCCCTTATTCTTTGACTCCAACTGGAAGGAGGCTACAACCCCCTTTCCTTGCCTCGTCCAACTACCATGAAATATAAGTGCAAACCAACTATCACTGCCACAATCACTGCCATTGTCACTATCACATCAACCATTGTCACAATAACCTATCCAACCAATCACTATCTCATCCATAAAGATGGATCCACTCTCATCATCATGAATCTCATGCCAAGATCACCAAGAACATATCTCAAACCATATGCTCAACAACACCAACACATACCTATACCAAGCATGTACCAAGATCACCACATACCATCACAAGATATGTGTCTCGACCAAGTACCAACATGTACTATGCATCAACCATGCATCAACATGTACCTCAACCATGTACCATAACAAGTGCATAAACTATACCAAGTATCAATCATGTGCCAACCATGCACATTATGTACATCAACAACATATCACATTAATATCATCAACCAATCATATTTGATCACATAGATCTCATACCATCTGTCACAAGTCTATAGTTCAAACCATGTACAACTATGTCCCCTCTAATAATGTGCCATACATATACAAACATCCACAAACCATATATAGTGAACCCTCACATCAACCATGCATCAAACCCTCATTGTTATGTAGCCTCAATCTCTACCAATAACTTCAACAATAAGAGAATAGCATCTTCATCAAACTTTACCTTAGTCTCACGAGACTAGTTTTGTGATTAGTCAACAACCCTAACTTTCAACAAGTATAACTATTACCTGTAATGAATAAAGGTATGAAAATTGTGCATAAAATTATTCAATGTCTTCTATGCAATTCCTCCAAGTTTCACTGCTTGGAACATCCTAGAAATGGAGTTATAGAAAAACGGGTAGACCTTGTTGAATTTTGGCTTATTCTAGAGAGCGAACTTATATAGCATGTCACACGCGGAATATTTGATAAATGGATCTGAAAATTGAAAATAACATACTACAGTCTATAATATATCCAATTCGTTTTGTTTCACTGAATTTGGATCTTCTATGAATAATTTATGATTGTTTTACTCGGAACACTTGTTTAAAACTAGTTTCAGGGCTAGTCAAAATCCCCATCTTCCACAGAGTGTATCTCCCAACATACAACGATCCAGAAGCTGAAATTTCTACAACATGTACCTTGATATGTTTTTTCAACAGCCTAAAATTTTATCTATCTGAATCATTCTATAAAACAAGTTATTTCAAAAATGGTGATATGACCTGTAAATAACATACCTTAGAACGCATCATTTAAAGACTTCATCCTCCCTTGGATTTTCGGTCTTATTTACTTCACTTTCCCTATGAAATTCACCTCATATCTCCTTGGTTACCTCAATCACGTATATATATTCAATATTCTCAATAGTTTCTAATGGGAGTCTCCCGATATCTTATTTATACTTCCCAAGTAACTTCCTTTAGGGACAACTTGTAATTGTTTTACCCCTTGTCCTAAATCTAGGGCTAACCCACTTTCTTGTTGCAATTAACTTTTCCTTAATTAGTCAAATAATAAATATTTTTTTGCAACTACTTTATCCTTAATTATATTCTTATTGCAACCACTGTATCCATAATTAG
Organism: Picea sitchensis; assembly: GCA_010110895.2. Lineage (NCBI taxonomy): Eukaryota > Viridiplantae > Streptophyta > Pinopsida > Pinales > Pinaceae > Picea > Picea sitchensis. The sequence continues at coordinate 38,607 of SNQJ01S0020102.1, forward strand.
TTAATTTATTGTTCAACCACTTTGACTATTCAACTTTCTTGTTACAACTACTTTACCCATAATTAATTTCTTGTTGCAACCACTTTGACTAGCAAAATTTTTGTTACAACTATTTTACCCATAATTAATTTCTTGTTATAATCACTTTGATTAGCAAACTTCTTGATTACTTTCTATGATCTTCTAGAATAATTGACTTATTTTTTACCTTCTAGGGGCTTCTAGAATATTCTTAAGGGTCCTCCAACTTCACAAGGACATAGTTCACTAACTGTGAGGAACCACGTGAAGTACCACATATCACCAGAAACAGGATGACGTGTAATATACATCTATGATAGTATTACCTGAAAATTCATTGGTCTTAATGTCGTTATTCCTCATACTAACTTGGGTTCCTTAACCACACCTTTGTGGCTACATGTAGACTACATCAAATGCACCCAACTAACTCACCATCAATCTTGATCATACAATTGTTCAACATATTTGGACCTCTCCAAGGTTTTACATCAATCTCTAAGAGTTGACATCAAGGACAACCAACGGTCCAAACCAATTGTCCAACATAACTTCCTCCGACATAGGCATGGAACACTTTTTGTTGGAATGGTGTTGAAACCGAAGGAGCTATAGGGGATGAGGAGAATGCTTGGAGATTTAGGATTTTGGAGAACATAGATATGGAAGATGAGGTGAAATATATATGAATCCTATTGAAGGTATCTCCATCTTCTCTGGTGGAGGTATCCATGAGGATAGACTAGGTTCATGTCTTAATGGGTGCATCCTAGGGGAAAAATAATTTTCAAAACCCTTGGATATCAATGGTCTGGTGGAGGTTTCAAGACAAAATGATGGTTCTAAAAGTGGTAAATTGCCTGAAATAAAAGTGCATTTATGTTTGGGTGTGAAAAGACTATCTATCAGGCATATTTATGTTCTTCCTGGATACACAATGCCCTTGTAACATCGGAAGTCTCTGTGTATGGTTATGAAAAAGGTGTTGTAAGGTTAGATGATTTTACTATTCAAACTTTGATAGAGGAGGGATATGGTGGTGAGAACCAATCACTATTGAAAGAGGGTATACCAATAGATGACATTGTTTCTAGTATAACCTCCACTAAGAATGTTTTAGGAGTCAAAAAGAAGGGTAAATAGATTGTGGGAACTTAGAAAGTGAAGAGGATTATATAGCCAAGGGTTAATGCAAGGAAGGGAAACAAGAAATGAATAAAAATTTTGAAGTTGAGAACAAATTTAGTTTGTGGTGAAGAAGTTATGATGAGTAAAGTTGTCTAAATATTAAATAAAACATTGACAAGAATTTTTTATGAGAGGTACATTTGTAAGAAGAATTTATCTTTGTGGATTGAGAGGGTTTGTAAAATTGTGCCAATGTATGTGTCTAGTTATCATTCATTGATGAGAATTTGGTTGGATTTTCACTTTAGAACCAAAAAATAAGTTGCTAATATCCTGAGGATGAGATGATTTTTGGGATTTATGTCCTTGACCTTGAAGAAATGGTTACCATGTTTCGAAACTAGGTTAGAGAAGCTTACCATGCATCGTATGTGGGTTAAACTGTCAGGTTTTACTTTAGAGATATGGTCAGTGGAAATATCTAGAGAAATTGGAAATAACATGGGGATTTTCGTAGATTTTGATGAGAATTTTAAACTTTACACCTCTCACTAAGTGGCATGTGTCCTGGTTGAGATAGACCTGAAGGATGGTTTGGCAGATGTGATAGAAATAGAGGTGGGAAGCCAAAATTTTGTATAGAGTTGGACTATGTCAATAGGTGTTCAATATGCCATACCTATGGGAATTTGACCATTGAATGTCTTTTAAAGTTTCATAAGTAGGAATGGAAAGGAGAAACAATGTAGGTGGGGGTCTTAAGGTCGAAAACAAGGTTAATTGTACTAATGGATTGGATGGGAATGTTGAGGTGATTGAAACTAACTGTACTAATTTTAGAGCCTCAAATATTGGAACCTGCATCAATTCAATCTCCTATTGAACTTGGTAATTTAAGTGATTCCTAAATATATCATGATATATTAGAGAATTCATGTGTTAATTTATCATATGAAATTTGGCCTCAGTTTGAAGTGTATAAATAAATTTCCACAAAGAAGGCTAGGAAAGGGTAAAAAGATATGGTGGGAATGGGAGTTTTGTCAGAATCCATTAAGGATGTGGAAGGGTTTCCTTTTGTGGTAAAGGATTCAAGTTTTAGTCTGAACTTGGGGGAAGGACTTACAAGGGGACCTAGGAATCCCTTTTCCTATGGATGTAGGAAGGAAACCTCTGGGTTTAACCCTTTTAGATACCATCTTGTATCTAGAAAGGGAGCTCAATTTGATGTTATTGGATGATCCGGATTTGATGAGAAAAATGAAATGAATACAGATATATATTATTAACACAGAGATACAGTGAAAAATAATAGAGATATAGAAAAACTTGGCTTCTATTCAATAAGGAAAATATGTTGAAATTGTAAAATGCAGACTTAAACAAGCTTGCTAGAATGGTGGCGGCTTATCTCTGAGAAGAGATGTGACAGTTGTGCTCATTGGAAAGAAGATGATTACAATGAGGTTCAAAAATAATTTTTACATCAAACATGAATTCCAAACCTTAGACATCCAAAAACCTAACCCTAGGAGATGAAGCGCCAAAAGTCATGTGGGCCCTATTGGGGCAAGTTGGTATATCAACTTCCCCGGGTCGTAACTTTTGCATATGATCTTCATTTTAGGCCCACGATATCCCGTTGGAAAGGTCTATCTAAGGACTACACATTATGTCGTCATATTGTGGTGGGCCCAGAAAATGTTGTTTAGGGCCTCAAAACGACCCCAAAAGTTTAGGACTCGAAAAGCTAGAAAAAAACTACCTAAATGAAAAATAAAACTACCAAGATGAAATTTGTATGTGAGCCAATTGGAATAGGTGGGTGGCCATCGATATCCACCTAGATAATTGGAGGTGTTGAATGAGTTTTAGGTATAAATATAGGGAAAGAAGGTTCTCATCCTAGAAACGGTAGGAAATCTCACCTTTCCTTTGCTAAAAATGGAGCCCTTTGAGACATTTTAGCAAGAAAAAAAAAACCTTAAAAGAGACCCTTAGAGGAGGTTGTGCCCCAGAGAAGTTTCCCAAGTCATAATTATTTCCCTCAACACAAGAGGGTTGGGTAAGTCCTCTAAAAAACAAGAGGGTTGGGTAAGCCCTCCAAAAATTTGCCTTGAAAAAGTTAATTGACCTACATAAAACTAACATTATGGGAAAGAGTAAATAGATCATGGAGGGATTCTCAAATTCATGGAAGGAATGGGAATTTTTGGTATTTGAGTCAATGAGGAATTATAAGGTTTTATTAATTGGGTTGAGAATAAAATAATTGACATTGATTATTTTAACTCTATGGGTTTTATCAAGGATTAGAGACAAATGTTTCTCATTGGAATTGGGGAAGGCATTATTTGTTGTTAATGTATATGGGCCTTCAAAGGAAAAAATTCAATTTTTGGGATGTTATCATCGAAAAATTGTTCACAACAATACTGACAATGATTGAAGAAAGTATTAGTGCAACACACCAATCAACTTGCCTTCAGTAATAAAAGGATTCATTCAGCAAGTCAGAAAACTATGCAAATTGATCCAAGTGGATATTGATGGCCACCCACCTTTTCCAACTAGCTCAAAACAATTTTCTAGCAATTTTGGCAATTTACTGTTTTTAGCAGTTTTAACTTCTGGGGCCATTTTGAGGGCCAAAATGAAGGTTTTTCAGGATAGATCCTCTCAATTATAGCCAAAAACATCATTGAGTCCCCAAAATGAATCTCCTTGACGATACCTTTCCAACGGGCTATCATACACCTAAAACAGAGAACGTATGCAAAAGTTACGACCCCGGGAAGTTGATGTACCAACTTACCCAAATGGGGCCCACATGACTTTTGGTGCTTCATCTCCTAGGGTTAGGTTTTTTTATGTCTAGGGTTTTTGGCATTCCTGTTTATTGTAAAAGGGCCTTTAGAGCCTCATTGTAATCATCTTCTTGCGAATGAGAGTAGTCGTCACTTCTCTTCTCAGAGATAAGTTGCCACCATTCTAACAAGTCTTTCACTCTGTATTTTTACAGTCTCTGTACATTTATTTCATTAATAGAAATCATGTATTATTGTATCTATGTGTTTATGGTTGCATCTCTGATACATTTTTGTTATATTATTGGATATATGTGATATCTCTTTGCATTTTTGTTATATTATTGGATATATGTGATATCTCTTTGCATTTTCTTTATTATATCTCCCCTCTCATTTCGTGCCGAAAATAATCTGGATCAATGGTTTCAAAGCAGGTTACTCTTGATCGTTTTTCAGTGCATGTCCATGACGAGGTTCGAGTATAGAAATTTGGGTCTCAATCTTGTCTCTCTTGAAGAAAAACTCTCTCTCACACCCAAGAACACCTCCATGGCGGAAGAAAAGAAAAACGACGGAGCAGGTGATCTTATCAATATGTTGCTTGAGCAAGCTCTCATGCAACAGAGGGATGAAATGATGGAGAATTTTTCCCACATCCTTCAACACCTGTCGATAGCAACATGCGCATCTTCATCAAGCGGCCACTTTGGAAGCACCTCGCCTTTCAAGGTACAAGTTAATTTTGATATTCCTGTATTTGAAGGACAGATAGATGCAAAAGCCCTAGAAAAATGGTTAAATCTACTAAAAGGTTATTTCTCTGTTCACAATTTTTCTGACAGAGAAAAGATCACCTTCGCACTCCTTAAATATCTCCCTCATGTCAAACATTGGTGGGAAACTTACTAGGAGAAAAGTTCCACAGAGGAGTCTGGAATATATGGGGCCGAGCCTACTTGGGATTTTTTTATGGATGCGGTAAAGGAACAATATTACCCTGTTGGAAACTATGAAGCCCAATACATGAGATGGAACACATTGTGGCAAGAGAGGGGCCAAGAAGTTATGGATTTCACCAATACCTTCCATACCTTGTGCACCAAGCTAGGTATCAAAGACTCTGAACGACATTTGGTTCTGAAATACCATGGGGCTCTACATAGATACATCCAAACTAAAATGGATTTTCTGGACATCTCATCACTCAATGTTGCTTATCGATATGTTGTTAAAATTGAGTAGAAATTTAAGCACCAGAACAAATGGGAGTTCAGTTTTGCAAATCCACAACAAAAAAAGTATGACAAAGATGGACCTAAAAAACAGTGTCCCGAAAACCATTCCAAGCCATAGGAAAAGAAGGGTCATGGGAAGACAAAGAAGGACACTGGAAAATGGTGCGATTTCCAAAAACTCCCCTGGCACAACACCGATGAATGTCTCTCAAAATAGTCATTGGTGTTTGAGGTCAAAGACAAGGAGTCGAACCCTGATTCAGAATCTGATTCTGAAAATATTGGTAAACGATAGATCATTGACGTAGACCCCACTGCTATTGTCGTGATCGCAACAATTCAACCAGAAGAACCAACAGATCCAGAAGAGGGGGAGTGCCTTTTTCATTCACAGATGTGGGTGAAGGGGACCCCGCTACATTTAATTGTTGATAGCAGAATCCAGAAGAACCTCATCTCAGCAGAGGTCATCAAACAATTTGGATTGTCGACAACACCACACCCGCAGCCATACAACATCGAGTGGCTTTGCCAAGGATGAGATCTTTGTGTCAGCCAGTAATGTCGATTGTCATACGGCATCCATCCCTTCAAGGATGAGGTATTATGTGATGTTTCCCCATTGAATGTCTTTGATGTTCTCTTGGGCCAACCATATATGTGGAAGCGCCATGTTATTTATGAGTCTCGACCCCGTAGTTTCATTGTTACTTTGGGGGGTCATCTCTACATAATACCAGAGGTAGTTCCAAATACTGTCCAACTTAAATAGTGTCTCAAGGTAGTATCTCATACTACAAAATTTAGCTTCTTCACAATATGTTTAAAGGGTGAACAGAAGGATATTGCAACCACTACAGCCTCAACCCAAGCACCTTCTATCCAAAATAAGCAGGTCGACAAGATTGCAGCAAAGTGTAAAGATTCCTTCTGTACAGAGGCACCTAATGTAACCAAACTGGTTAAAAAGGTCCAACCCTTCCAACCACATGTTCGTGACAACCTTCAATAAGATAAGCAGCGCAACTTCCCCAACAAGGCAAGCAGTTCATCAAGATGCAGATTCAGCAAACACTTTGCCCTCTCCCTCGGGCACTCAAAGAAATGGATACCATTGCTTCCTAAGGAGGGAGGATTGATCCAGGTGGATATTGGTGGCCACCCATCTTTTCCAACTGGCTCAAAATAGTTTTCTGGCAATTTTGGCAATTTACTATTTTTAGCAGTTTTAACTTTCGGGGCCATTTTGAGGGCCAAAATAAAGTATTTTCAGGATTGATGTTCTCAATTATAGTCGAAGGAATAATTGAGCCCCAAAAATGAATCTCCTTGACAATACCTTGCCAACGGGCTATCATACGCCTAAAACGAAGATCGTATGAAAAATTTATGACCCCGGGAAGTTGATGTACCAACTTACCCAAACGGGGCCCACATGACTTTTGGCGCTTCATCTCATATGGTTAGGTTTTTGGATGTCTAGGGTTTTTTGAATTCATGTTTATTGTAAAAGGGCCTTCAGAGCCTCATTGTAATCATCTTCTTGTCAGTGAGAGTAGTCGTCACATCTTTTCTCAGAGATAAGTTGCCACCATTCTAGCGAGTCTTTCACTCTGTATTTTTACAGTCTCTGTACATTTATTTCATTAATAGAAATCATGTATGACTGTATCTCTTTGTTTATGGTTTCATATCTGATACATTTCTATTATATTATTGGATATTTGTGATATCTCTGTGCATTTTCTTTACTATATCTCCGCTCTCATTTTGTGCCGAAAATAATCTGGATCAGTGGTTTCAGAGCAGGCTGCTCTTGATCATTTTTTAGTGCATGTCCCCAAAGAGGTCCGAGTGTATCAAGTTGGGAATCGAGCTTTTATCTCTTGAATAGAATTTCTCTCTCACGCCCAAGAAACCCTCCATGGAAGAAGAAAATAAAAACGACGGAGAAGACGATCCTATCAATTTGTTGCTTGAGCAAGCTCTCACGCGATAGAGGGACGAAATGATGGAGAATTTTTTCCACGTCCTTCAACATATGTCGATATCTGATACATTTCTATTATATTATTGGATATTTTTGATATCTCTGTGCATTTTCTTTACTATATCTCCACTCTCATTTCGTGCCGAAAATAATCTGGATCAGTGGTTTCACAGCAGGCTTCTCTTGATCATTTTTCAATGCATGTCCCCAAAGAGGTCCGAGTGTATCAAGTTGGGAATCGAGCTTGTATCTCTTGAATAGAATTTCTCTCTCACGCCCAAGAAACCCTCCATGGAAGAAGAAAATAAAAACGACGGAGAAGATGATCCTATCAATTTGTTGCTTGAGCAAGCTCTCACGCGATAGAGGGACGAAATGATGGAGAATTTTTTCCACATCCTTCAACATATGTCGATATAAAAAAGCGCATATTCATCAAGTAGCCACTTTGGAAGCACCTCTCCTATAAAGGTATAAGTTAATTTTTATATTCCTGTATTTGAAGGACAGATAGATGCAGAAGCCCTAGAAAAATGGTTAAATCTACTAGAAGGTTATTTCTTTATTCACAATTTTTTCTCCAGAGAAAAGATCACCTTCGAACTCCTTAAAGCTCTCCCTCATGTCAAACATTAGTGGGAAACTTATTGGGAGAAAATTTCCACAAAGGAGTCTAGAATATATGGGGTCGAGCCCATTTGAGATTTTTTTATGGATGCGGTAAAGGAACAATATTACCCTGTTGGAAACTATGAAGACCAATACATGAGATGGACCACACTGCAGCAAGAGAGGGGCCAAGAAGTTCTGGAGTTCACCAATACCTTCCATACCTTGCGCACCAAGATGGTATCAAAGACTTTGAATGACATTTGGTTCTGAAATACGGTGGGGCTCTACACAGATACATCCAAACTGAAATGGATTTTCTGGACATCTCATCACTCGATGTTGCTTATCGATATGTTGTTAAAATCGAGCAGAAATTTAAGCACCAAAACAAATGGGATTTTGGATCTGCAAATCCGCAATAACCAAAGTATGACAAAGACGGCCCTAAAAAACGGTCTCCCCAAAACTAGTCCAAGCCATAGGAAAAGAAGGGTCACGGAAAGACAAAGAAGGACATTGGAAAATGGTGTGATTTCCACAAAATCCCCTGGCACAAAACCAATGAATGTCGCTCAAAATAGTCATTGGTGGACAAGGTCAAAGAGAAGGAGATGAACACTTATTTAGAATCGGATTCTGAAAAGATTGGTAAAAGACAGATCATTAACGCAGGCCCCATGGCTATTATCACAACCATAGTAATTCAACTAGAAGAACCAACAGATCTAGAAGAGGGGGAGCACCTTTTTCATTCACAGATGTGGGTGAAGGGGACCCCACTGCATTTTATTGTTGATAGTGAAATCCAGAAGAACTTTATCTCAGCATAGGTTGTCAAACAGTTCGTATTTTCGACAACACCACACCCGCATCCATACAACATCGGGTGGCTTCGCCACGGATGAGATCTCTGTGTCAGCCAGTAGTGTCGATTGTCATACGGCATCCAACCCTTCAAGGATGAGGTATTATGTGATGTTTCCCCACTGGATGTTTGTGATTTTCTCTTGGGTATGTTATCGCACAGTTTGTAGCTAGGTCAAAAGGCTAGAGGATTGAGGCCAAACTGGCGTAATAGGAACCTTCCCCACCCAATGTCACCTCAATGGGGAGATTCTTTCTATTAAGGGAGGTTAACCCAGGGGAGACGAACCCGAAAACCTGAGGTTTTGAAGAGGCCAAAGTATAAATATCAAGGCAAAGTTTCCTCCTCACAGGTTACCACCAATGGTCAGATAATCCGGCTAATCAGCCAATAAAGAAGTGTATGCCCAAAAGAGAACACTTGCTCGGAACAAGACAATAACAAGATAATATATGTAGGCTATAATTCAATGGGTTAGTACTTCATGTAACTATCTGACATCAACATATAAGCAATGAAACAACAAGTATCAATGAGATCAACGTTCTATCAATATAGCGATGGAGAAGTATTATTTCATCAATAACTATCGAGATGATGTAATCAACAATGTATCTAATCAAAATTTTACTCAATAAATGCTTTCAATCATCATCTAATTTCTTATCATTCAAAGATGTTGCGTCAAGATGGAATAACCAAGTGTGAAGTCAGCCTAGTTAGGGTTAGCTTAGTTAGTTAGGGTTTCAAAATTTAAAGTTTTGAGAGTTGGTTTGAGCACTATCACTTCAACGTTGTGTGTCTGAGATCAGTGCCTAAGGGTATATGGAGTCATTCAAGAAGAGGATGCAAGGTTGAAGGAGTAATAGGATAAAGACAAGAGGGAAGGGTTCTAGAGTGTTGCAATGGCAGGGCCCTAGAATCAAAACCCTAGGGGAAAGAGGCTCACTCTGGTGTTTCTTAAGCAAGGCCTCGTGCTCTTTCCTCCTTCTTTAGGTCAAACTTGGCAAAATGGCTA
>SNQJ01S0020103.1:12881-26247 GCA_010110895.2 Picea sitchensis
TGGTGACTTTTCAACACAGAGTGGCTTAACAACACACTCCATCACCGACTGTCCTACACCTAGCAGACGGGTAAAAACACATGATTGTCATACCTCCATTAAGGTAATAATTTTGGTATACATATTTATATATATTGGCCTTATACATCTTTTAATTTTTTTTATTTTTTTTGTCTACTTTGGTCGAAACAAATAACGATTCATTTTTTTTGTTACAATATGTTTTACCACTATCTCTCCCAAATGACTTCGACAACAACGTAAAACAAGTTATATATGATCTTAGAAAATACATGAGGTAAGTAGTTGTGATTTATATGCAAAATGTTCTTTCAATTTGTTGTTGTACTTAATGACATGTGTTTTACTTGTAATGTAATATATTATATTATGTTATGTTGAAACATGTTATTTTCTGGTGTCATGATCTCATGTAGATGGTTGTCATTGAAAGAAATCCATGAAAATGAATTAAAGTATTGGAAGAGAGAAATTCCTCGTCTAATGTGTGAAATGCAAAAGTATATACCTCCAACAGTTTTCAATGCACAAGAACACTACCTCATACACCAAGTTAAGGAGATTGAAATTTGTGGACCTGTTCACACAAGGTCAATGTGGATGGTGGAGAGACACTTGAAATCATTGAAGGCATTGGTTAGACAAAGAACACGTCCTGAGGATTCTATGGTGGAGGGATATATGGTATATCAATCCATGGTGTATATTAGTCAGTATCTTCCTAAATTAGCAACGCCAACTATGTGTGCAGTGGATTGCATTTGGGATGTGAACTCCATCAAAAAATTTGAAGATCAGGAGCACTTGTTGGGGACAGGTAGAATGAAAAAAATGAGAGGTAATATATTAATAATTGTGGAGATTTACATTAATAATGCATATAAGTTTCGTTTTGTTGTGTATATGATCATATTCATTAATATATTAATATCTGTTATTTCATAAATTATTAATATTCATAACCATGGACGTTATAACTAATATTCAATATTGGTGAATTGTGATTTTTTGATTCAGTTGCTCAAGAGTGGGATACATTGCATTTATACATTGCAAACAATCTTGACTGAATGAATGTATGAATTGAAATATGTAAACAACATCATGGAGGTAGGTTATCATGGCAATGACTGTATGAATTGGTTAGAGAAGCTCGTTGTAACGGAGATGCCAATGTTACGCAAAGGGAAATTGATTTAGCATATGGTTTGAAATATGAACATGAAAGAAAATTCACACATTTTATTCAGTTATTTTATATTTTATTAATGTGACTACATGTGTACTGTGTTTTTCAGATACTTTCCAAGTTATATAAATATATATGTTAATTTATTAATTGACAATGCATATTTTACATATATAGCATATTGCAGTTGAAACACCACAAGGCTATGTGGTGCAATGGTCATAAATTTCGCATCAAACAGTTGGATGAAACCAAGAAAACTTATGATAGTGGGATAACTGAGGTATTCTAGGTCACTAATGTTTCCTCTAGGAGTGTCAAACATCCCCGAGAATCTGAAAATAGATATTATGGGTATTTAAATGATATACTTGTGTGTGAATTTAAATCCTTCAAATTAGTTTTGTTTGACGTCAAATGTTATAGGTTACAAATGCTTGAACGCGATGAGGAAAAAATTGTTATTCAACATGCCAATGGATTTCCAATGATTAAAACAATGGTGTTTGAAAGAGGACATGATCACTATGTTTTTCCAAGCCAATGTGAACATGTCTTTTACTCAAATGTTCCAGGTGAGAGGGATTGGTCATTTGTTGTTAGATATGATCCAAGAGGAAGGCTAGTTAAGTATACTCATTTACAGGAGAAGATGATATTGAAGAGCAAGAAGATGATTCACCAGATCAGACAGAGTCAAAATATCATGCAGGGTCGACAGACGAAGAAGACGAAGAAGATCATGATCCAGACATAGGAGACAATATTGCAATTCTTTATGATGATGTTGATGAAAATATGCTCAAAAATGACATTGATGACGATGATGATATCATCAATCCTTTCAACACCATTTCTGAACCGGATGATGATACAAATGTCGAGTTCGATGAAGAAGATCAAGATACAAAATAAGGATGATTATACATATGTTGAGTTGGATCAGGTACATGACTATATATTTTAATTTGTATGAATTATTCTCTTAAAATAATTTACTTATAATGTCATGGGTTAATTACATGTTTTTAAGTTTAATGCGATGTTTTTATATCCTATGTTACATGTTGTTTAATTATTATGTGAAACTTGAAAATAGTTGCCAATATACTAAATTAGTACGTGGTAAACTAAAAATATCATTTACAAACACATAAATTCATTTAATAACTTCATTAATTTTTGTTTTTGTAGTTTCTATGCATGAATCTTACTAGGATGTTGTTTTCGATTATTTTCTATTTTATAGATTGGGTATTGGGGATCAATTGAGAGTGATGTGAGGGGAAGCGGGGGGGGGCATATGAGATTCCACCTTCACGTGGTTGGCTTGTTCAATAGAGGATAAATTATTCTTGAAACCAAGAGAATCTCATTCATTTTTATACCATCATGATCGTAGATGTCATCAATATTGTTGTCATAGTATTGCATCAACAAAGTTTCGATGAACATGTTTGTCATTTCTATAGAATTTTAGTTGAAACTATTTGAAAACATGGGACTTTGGCCCATGACTAGTTATATGGAAAGAAGAATGTGCGTTTCCAAACTCAAATATGACTCTCACACCCACTCTAATATATAACCGATCTTGACCTCGTTTCGTTTGAACTTTTTGTTGTGATGAAAAATCAATATTTTTCTGTATGCACTGAAATTTGACATGGATAGACTATCTGCATGGCTTAATGATATGGGAGGGTTTCTAGACTCAAATTTGACTCATACACCCACTTGTTTCCATAATCAATTCATCATCTAAACCATAAACCCTATTTTTCTTTCATAGTACACAAATTGGTTGACACAAGTTTTAAGTAATTTGCATCAGTCTTTCTTCATTTTTCTTTCAGGTTCTACATTGTATATACAATGTATGTGTGTGATAGTTGTGATGAAAACTCTCTCTTTTGCGTTCATTGTTTAATCAACACCATAAAAATAGGCTCTTGCAGTACTAGGATCAACCTCCTTGATTGCATCCTACTATACCTCATATTGGAAAAATGAGTCCTCCATCCTTCCAGTGCAATCCATTACCCACAATAATATTTATCGGGTGTATTTGCTTGACATGTGTCCAACTATTCATTACAATTCAACATATTGTACTTACTAGTTCATTTAATGTCTTACATCAACTCTTGCATCTTTGATACCCGCTTCTAACATTGTTATTCTTAATTTATTGTAACAAGAGGGAATATATTTAGGTATATCATTTATGATTTTCTTTGTAGGAAGGAGAAAAAGAAACGATCAATGCTATTCCATTGGCTATCATAATGTCAACAATTGATTTATCGACCTCCTCCATTAATTCCATATTATGTATTCCCATTAAATTTTTAGTTCCTAAAGACTTCTCTCTATAGTGAAAGTCGTTGTTGCATGCTCAACATATCGAGAAGGTGATATAATTTTATTCACTTGGGATAACTTCGTAGTTTAGGATTTTTTCAATTTCATAGTCACACCAAATAAGGTATGTGAATCCTAGTCATTTTGTCTCTTTAAAATTTGTTTTCACATCATCAAGTCTATCACTATGTATTTTCGAAAAATGATGCAAACTCAAGTCTATCTACCCTTAAAAATATAGCCTCAAAAACCACATACCTATTCGTGAAAACCAATGTTTTGCTTTTTTTTTTTAGACTTTCTTTGCATGTTCAAGGAAGAGTGTTTTAGGTTTATTTGGCTTTGGTGGTTTCATCTTGTGTTGGTCTCCTTTCAAATTGGGTAGATTGTGTTCTTCTTAATTTATTTTTTTTTTCCCTTAAGAGGATGCAATAATTGTATGGAAGAGTGTAGAAGGTGAATAAATGCTTACTACCCTGGATGCAAATAGTGGGTAAAACTTAAAATAACAAGAAAAACTATAGATGGATATATGATGTTTCTTCAACTTGAAGATGCTAAATATCTTGACCTCAAGCTACTCAATTCTCTTGATCTCTCTGAGTTGAATTCTTGTAAAGATACACCTCAATATTTCTTTAATCTTGATGGCTACCCACTTGAATCTCTAATACAACTAAAAATTGTTGCTCTCCAAGGCTTCAAAACTTAGGAAAATATCACTTCAAGGCTCTCCAAGGATTCCCGCAAGCTGCTTGGTCTATTCTCGCTAAATGAAAGTGGAAAACAAAAGCTGGTGAGTGATGGTTCAGTGAGTAGTTGTAGGGATATATAGACTTGGATTGGAAAGGAAGTGCAGTGGACAGAAAGAGCACCTCAGGGTGTTGCTTCAGCTTGGGATCAACAGTGATTACTTTGTTCAACAAGAAGAATACTTGTGTAGCACTCATTACAACAGAAGCAGAGTATATGGAAACGAGTATGGCTAGTTGTGAAACCATTTGGCTTTGCAAATTGCTTACAGGTTTATTTGATCAGGAGTTGGAGCCTACAGTGATATACTATGATAATCAAAGATGTATCAAACTCTCTCAGAATCCATTATTCCATGACATGTCCAAGCATATTGAGATCATATATCACTTCATTCAAGGTAGGATCCAGAAGGGAGCAGTGAAGTGTCAGTATATTTCCACAGATGAGCAAGTCGCATATATTTTGACCAAACCCTTGGAGAAAGGGAAGTTTGTGTTCTTGAGAGACAGACTTGGAGTGGTGTAGAATACCTTCCTCGCTAAGAGGGAGTGTTGATGTTAGTGGTAGCATCAAACATGTATTTCTGCACAGGTTTATGTGTCTTGACGTGTGGAAATCATCCAAATCCTTCTACTCTTCAATTTACTTTAATTATAGGAATTTTTAAAGTAAATTGATTTATTAATTAATTGTGTAGTTAGTTAATTGAGTTATTTGAGGAAAGTGCTAAAAGTACTTAGCACACAATCTAAATCTCAAATGAAAATAGAAATAGATTGTAACTCAAGATTATAAAAGCAAGGCTAGGGCGAAGGAGGAAGACACTTGATACTTGATATTCTTAAGAGTAGAGGATTTAATTTCGAGAAAGTTGGATCACGAAGGAATGTGATTCAAGATCTTAGATAGGTGGAGAAGGGATTTCATCTAGAGATCAGGTCAAGGAGAACAATGAACAGAGGCAATGTAGGTAGGTTTCAATCAAAGGAAGCCATTGTCACGTCGTACATATCTTTCCATACAGGTTTTTCGTATGTGTACATGGGTCTTAGTGGAGACTGTCACGTACATATGCAGGTTTGTTGAAGCAAGCTCACATACACCTCAAAAAGCACGCATTTCTCGTACAACAGGTCATACTTTACCAGGTTTGTTTGTAATTGTATTTCTCTCAGTGAGCCATTATCCCTATTACAGGAGCCCTGATTTTAGCATAATAAAATCATTCTCAACACAGGTTTTTCCATGGGTTTGTACCCAAAAATATTGGTGTTTATATGTTCTTGATTTGGTTTCCTTGTTTATGCTTACGTTGTATGTTTAGTTGATTACTCAGTCGTGCTTTAATTCAATAAGTGATTTATTTGGAATTAACAGTCGTATGTTGAGTAGGATATATTTCAACACACACACACACACACACACACACACAGATATATTCCAAGTAAGAAAAATCTTTATATTCATAAAAAGAGAATATACATATTTCACCCCAATAAGGGATTCTCCATACTTCAAGTTCTTAACATAATAGTTCCTTTCATCCCTACTAGGCAATAGTTTCCTGACTCTAATCCTTAAATTTCCTTAACAACTATCCTTGACAAAAAAAACACCCTCGAGTGGCACATGAAAACAGTAACATGTTCTGTCCAAATTTGTTTTTACGAGAGATAGATAAAAAAAACATCAGAAAAGCATCTAAAATAGAAACAACATTTCCTCGCATAGTTGACCTGCAAAAAATTCCTGAGACATAAATGCCTCATCATCCAACAACATAGATTATTTAGAGATCTCATCCACTTTAGAATTGAATTCTCGATAAACATGGACTCACGAGGACCAATCCAAACCAACAAGAAAAACATGAATCTGCCTCATAATAGGCTAAAGACGCACTACCTAAATCTTAACCTTGTCGTTTGCCTAGTCAACCACCACCTTAGAATCCCCATGAATCTTAATTTTCCTTAAATTTAACAACTTCGTCATGAATAGTAAATCTCAAATCCCAGACATTTTTTCTTTTTGTGTTTGAATCCCTCCCTAAGGCATACCTAATCTTGAAAAAATGATCTTCACATATATGTAATAGCACTCCCACCCTGCAATGGGTGGATGACCCTAGTTGGCTCCATAAAAAAATACCCAAGAGATTCCTTCCAACAAAACTGGCATGGAGGCCGACCACTTTGTTGGATTTTTTGTCTCACTTATGAATTCCTCTACTAACTTAAGAATCATACTTGCAACTGCCTCAAGAGGGATAAAATTTCCTCAGAAAAATGCATAGATTTCATGCTCACCATGTAAAATATACTAAAAAACATGGAATGGATATGAACTCACTTGTCATCTCTTGCTTCCAAGCATAGAACCAATCCTCCAAACAAGATAAAGATGAAATCAATGTTACTTTAAAATGAGATGAAACAAAGGACCAAACTTGTAGAGCATATGATCAAAGAACAAAAAGATGAGATATAGACTCTTCCTCCATACAACATAATGCACATCTATTAGGCCCCACCCAGCCTTGTTGAATACCATTGTCCCAACTTAATAACTTATCCTTAAGAGACAACTAAAAGAGCATTTTCATTTTTAAAGGAGCGTGCAAATCCCAGACTATAGACCACCACCACTTTTTATCGCTCGAGAATGTTGCTTAAACAATAGCAAGATAACCAAAAAAATTCTAGTATGATCTTGTGTGCACATTAATCAACCAACATAAAGTGTCAACCTCCTCCTCACACAAGAAAATAAAGTTTGATTTTATATTTTCTATTAATTTGTTCAATTCATCCATTTTTTTGCCTTCTAGCCCTATATCTTTTATCGTGATCCATTATGTGCACCTCGTTAAATCCTGACCTGGAATCCTAGCATCCCACAAAGAATAAATATCTTGGCTTTGTAGAGCTACCACCATCTCACCTAAAAGGATATGAGAATTTCCTAAACTTTCCCAAGGATCCTCATCTAATCTTAGAATTTTTTTGTCTCCCACTCTCCACATCATCCAATCCCCAATTAGAGGAAACAAATCCATCATAGCTTTCCATATAACTGAGCAATTGACTATTAATTTCCTCGATAATCAAAACCATTCTTTGAATGTTTTTCCTGCAAGATATTTTGAAGCCATAATTCTACCCCATAACATATTATTTTGAATAAGCCTCTAGAGGCTCTTAACAACTAAATCTCTGCTGAACCAGAATAGATATTTGATCCCAAAACTCCCCATATCCTTTGGCATTTCCAAAAATGATCACTTCACTAGAGGGATGCCATCGACCTCTCATTTTCCGGATCAAAGGAACTAAAAACATAGTTTCCTTATATTTGACAGAATAACTTTTGGAATATTTACAATGGATGCCCAATAGATCATAATGCTACTAAGAACATATTTGATAAGGACAAGGCGTCCACCTCTTGAGAGCTAATGATTCACCCACAAGGAAATTCTCGCTTGAATCTTCTTCACCAACCACATCCAATCGTCATAGGAATAAGAATTAGGCTTCAATTCAAACCCCAAATACTTTAAAACATCTTCAATATTTTATGTGCAAAAGGCAAAATAATGTTCGATTGAGAATGAACCTTTTAAGGAGACCCTTCTACTTAGCATATTGGACTATCTTACTTAAACCTTCCACCACTATCAGAAAAAGGAAAGGGGACCAAGGATATCCATGTCATAGGGCCCCTCTTGAAGACCTAAAAGACGGGGAGGGAGAACCATTAATTAGAACCACAAAAGAAGGAGACTTTATACATCCCATAACCTTGTTTACTATATCCAAATTCATCCCCATTTTGATAAGAGAAAGTCTTATGAAAACCCAATTAACTTTATCATAAGCTTTTGAAATATTTAACTTCATTATAATGAAAGGGATTTTCTTGGTCTTAATAGAATGTAAGTCTTCCTAGGCCAAAGCAACTGCATCATGGATTTGTCTTTTGTTTAGAAAACCACATTATTCCTCCGAAATAATATTGTTGAGAATAGGCTTAAGTCTATTCGTGATGATCTTCGAAATCAACTTATAAATCAGGTTGCAACAAGAGATGAGTCTATAGTCCTCAAAAGACACAACATCTTGCTTCTTAGGGATCAAAGCAGGGAAAGTCTCATTTAGGGCACTCAAGACTTTTCCCAAGCTCTGAGATTCGAGAACAACCTTGAGAAAATCTCCTTTGATCAACTCATAAAAAACGCAAGAAGAATTCAACGGTGAGACCATCAAAGCCTGGGATTTTTCTCTCTTGGAAATTCTAAAGCGTAGAGAGGATTTCACCTTCTGAAATTGTCGCCTAAAGTGACTCATTCATTTCCTCGTAGATCGAACATAGAAAAATTTCAACCACCTTTAAAACATCCAAAATGGGACAACCCTTAGGAGCCTTGAAAGGTGAGAGAAAAAATGTTTACTAGCCTTAGCGATTTATTCATGGAACGAGACCATCACCCCATTTTGGCCCTTTATTTCTGAGATGGTATTAAGGTTTTTTCGTAATTTGGTGAAACTATGAAAAAATTCGGTATGATTATCCCCTTCTTTGAGACGTATCGCATGGCACTTCAGGTGCAATTTTTCTTATTCCAGGATTAACGTATCTCTCTTCTTCTTTAATAGACCAGACAACTCACCTTCCTCGTTTGCTAAAAGGGATCTTGTCGATTTTTCAACCAAAAAAACATCAATCCTATCTTCGATCTCCCAGATCGTTGACCCTACTTTCGGATTAAAGGATCGAGCCCAAGCTCTAGATACTTTATTGATTTTTGAGAGGTTTGTCGCAAATTGGTGCATAAATGATTTTTCATATTCTTCTCTCAAGTGATCCAAGTGGAAGTCACTAGATCTCTATACTCCTCCTCTTGAATCCATTCCTAATTGAACTTTAAAGGAAAGAACGACTTTTGACCCAACTTTTTTATTTTCAATAAAATGGCAAAATGATCTGAGGATACATCCCCCAATACCCATGATTTGAAATTCCAAGACCTCTCAAGAGGTATTTTAAGAAAAGAAATCTATTGAGTTGCTTGGCAACCATATTGACACCAAATCTTCCATTCCGCCAAGTCTGGGATAATTTAGAAGGCTCCAAGTATACTAAACAAAATTTTTGATCCAATGCACAAAAAATCCTTCTTGCATGCATTTCCTGGGGTGGGCTCCCCAAACCTAGGTTTTAAAAGTTAAATCTCCCCCAAGAATTACGTTCGAGAAGAAAAAAATCCAAACTCACGAAGGTTCTCCCAAAAGAGGATCCTATCAGCATAAGGCCCATACCCATTTATCAACTTGAAACTAGAATTGAGATGACTATCCTATAGGTCAACCACTATCCCTAAAAAAATCAATGATGTGGAATAATCTATATGGCATGGACTCCAAACAGTGAGAAGGCCTCCCGAGAGGCCTTCTAATTCTAAAGCAGAAAAGTTCTAACCTTTTAAAAACGGTCGAAAAAGGTCCACAACGATCCCATCAACGCACATAGTTTCTTGAATCATGATGACATATGTCTTGCACATGTGCACAATCCTTTTGAGGGATAATATTTTCTAGGCACCCCCCACCCCACGTGCATTTAGGGAGACCACAATCATTGGAAAACTTTGACCCAGGACTTCCCTGCTCCAAGGGCGCGAAAGATGGTGTCTTGCTTACCTTCTATGATATCCTTCTTTGCTTGAATTTGTTCTAAGGAAATAAGCAATTTCCTTCCCATCTAACTCCCAGGGACCTTATCAAAGGAAAACCCCCCCCGACCGATCTTCCTTCATCCCCAAATTGACCTTTGACTGTAATAGATAATCAGACTTAAGGGAGGGTTTGGAGAAGGAGCTACAAGTTGAGTTAGCAAATGGAGACAATAGGGAAGAGGAAACTGACCCCACTAAGGGGAAATTCTTTACTAGACTTTCAAGAAGATGAGGGCCCTCATAACAAACAGGATAAGGAGAGCCTACCTACAGAAGGCATGTTTCCTTAATAATGGGGCAAGAGGAGGGGGAAGGAACACCTTTTGTCGACTCAGTCAAGAAAGGGCACTAAAAATCACAAGGGGAATTTTCCTCGACATGAGAATAAGGGGGAATTAGAGAAACATGATGGAGAGAATTACCTGAAAATGTGACTATAGGATTCTTGGAGGGATAACCATCAATCACATTAAGCTTGCTGACCTCAGGATTTTTACGAGGGATTTCTTACACGTCTTCTCCCTTCCCACTTGCGACATCCTCCGACATTGCTTTCCTTTTCCACAAATTTCTGAAGGGAGGGAACTGAGAAGGAGGCCTTCAACAAAATGCATGTAGATGGGAAACTTCGTGACATCCAAGGTAGTGGAAAGGAACCTGCCAATAGTCTATATGTTGCACCCAGTTGAACTCACCACACACTAGCTCAATTTCGTCTAACATGTCATCCTTCAAATCAACTTCCACCTACACCCACTCCCATCTTCTGTCGGTCTTTTTGTCCCATTTAGGCTCACAATTGAGAAAATTCCTAATTAAATTCCCAATAGCTACTAACACCTCCTCTTGTCAAAAAACTAGAGGCAAATTCAAGAGAATCACCCAAAATTTTGCATGAGATAAGGATTTGTGTGATGGGTCAAAGATGACGGTCCATTCCTTGAGAACCAAGCAAGAGGGGCCCCATCCCCACAACCAGCTAAAAGTTTCTCCCAAGTCCTCCTTTGATTGGAATTTGAAACAAATCCACCCTCTCGTCAATGTATGGAAATTTAGCTGATAACCTAAGATTTCTGAGCAATTTTCCTCTATCCACCCATGTAAAGCCAAAGGATTCATCGTCTTCCCACAAAATCACCCCATTGTTGTTTTACCCATCATCTCAAGGATGGAACCTAACTCCACATCCACTCTCACAACCATATTCTTGTGCACCCCACATCCACTCTCACAACCATATTCTTGTGCACCCTTTTTGTTTTCCAACACCTTCCTTTCTCGCTAGCCTTCTTTGGTTTCCCCTTCCTCCTTTTCTCTTCACCGAAGACTCAAGAGAAATAGATCTATGAATACCTAAAAAACTTGTTGCACCAGAACAAGAAGGAGAAGAGTGAAAATGAGATTGCATGGGGGATCCTTCCCCGGTTTTTGGGATTTGAGACTGCACCAATTGCGGTACGACCTCCGTTGAGCCTACACCAAGAACCCTCACTCATAAAGGGAGTTTTTCTCCCTTGGGAAACACCTCAGATGGATCCATGCTTGATGGTCGATCAGATGACCCATATCCAACATTGGGATCCTCGCTCCTGCTTTGTTGTAGGCACACAAAGTCCCAATCCATGTAAAATATTTCCTTTGAAGTCTTCACGTCATCCTCAAAATCCAACAAAACATCCTCCACTTGATGAACCTGCAAGTGATTAAAAACTCCTATTGATACTTTCACTTCCCAATTGCCATCATCACACTCACATTGTATGCTAAGCCCGACACTCTTCCTAAAATTCAAGAATATATATATATATAGAGAGAGAGAGAGAGAGAGAGAGAGAGAGAGAGAGAGAGAGAGAGAGAGAGAGAATAACTAGAGCCCATCTTAACTGCATCTATCATGACTGGGAGTGGGAGGGATTAAATCCCTTGAGGTGCAAACATTTCCTCGAGTTTTGCACTCTAAAAAAAATTGCACCTCAAGGGATTTGATGCCTCGCGATGCATGACAGATCTAGAGTTAATATGAATCTATGTTGGTTGGTAACAAAACCAATGTTAGATGCACAAAGGATATACTTGCATTAGAAAACTAAGGGATCACACAACATGCTATCATACAACCATTCATTACTAAATAGGGAATAAATATACCTAGTATTAACTAATGAACTATCTCCACTAACTGATAGTAAACAACCAAATCTTCATGTGAAATCAATACATAAATAATTAAGCCATTATGCGTTAACTAGTGAAGCCCATAAAAGATAATCAATCACAAGACACATATATGATTTATGTCTAATACATATAAGTAGAAACAAAACTCTTACCCAACTGCCTTACAACTTAGGCCATTCAAACATAAATAATTAACTATTGTCACAATTTGCATTACTTTGATCTACATGTCGATCCCCAAATTAATGTACTACAGAATAATATTCTACATTATTTTACATTTTCATCCAAGCACACAAATCACAATACAAACAAGCAATATCCTAGAAAGCATTAAGCATAATGCAATCAACATTTAGCATAAAATATGTCATGTGGGGCTTGAATCTCCCCAGTGATGTAAATTGGGCTCAACAACTCAATAATCCGATCATCAAGATATTGACTAATTCTTTGGGTCTAAGATCATCAATTATTAAGTGTTTTTAATTTTAGGCCAACCATATCTTTATGATGTTATTGAAAATCATTTAAATTGTTGTAGAATACCACATTCCATATTAATTACTCTGCCAAAAACTTAATATATATATAAAGGATTAGTGCCTTAGACAAGGACCTTTTAATAAATTATAAATTTTAGAAAAAAATTATTATTATTATTATTATTATTATTATTATTATTATTATTATTTTATAGGTTACATGGCTTTATCTATATGGTAGAGTGTAAATCAAGGTTGATTACAATTTTTTTAGAGTCTTCATTGTTTAGTTCTTGTCCCCTCCCTAAATGGGGTGAGGAATTCCTAGGTGGAAAGTAGGGATCAAAATTGAAGTTGTCATTGCTCGTAAAGAGTCCTATAGTTTGTCATAGAAGAACATAAAATTATTTCTCATACAAAGAAAATTAAAATAAAAAAATTACTTGTCAAATTTGAAATGAAAATTATTTCAAATTTTTTCAAATTGAAGGTAAGGAAAATTTTCTTAATATGTTCTACTTGTCATTGATTTTATGGGTTTTTTGTTTTTATTAGTCATTTTCCTCTGTAGCTTAGCAATAAAAAAGAATGTTCACATTTCTCTTTGCTATGTCAGTTCAAAAAAAGAATTGTTAT
>SNQJ01S0020103.1:27223-58135 GCA_010110895.2 Picea sitchensis
TTTGTCATTTCACTTAACAAATATATGATCTTATTTATATTTATATTGAAGTATTATTCATATTTTCATTGTAATATTTTATAATTATATTGAAATGTTAAGTTTTCGTTATGATTCATGATCCTCTTGATATGATGTTAAATTCTTCCTTATAAGTCACTATTACTCACTTAAAAAAAAAACTACTAAAGTAGTAATTACATAATATGATGTTAAATTCTTCCTTATAAGTTAATATTACTCATATTTAAAAAATAAAAAATTACTAAAATAGTAATTGCATGCTTTAACATTAACATGGACATGTGGACTTGATTTTTATGTTACTATTAATACATGTGTTATTAATTTTTTTATGTTTATTTGGAGAATAAATTATTTTATTTTATTAGTAACTACTAACATGGACATTGAGTTCTCTTCCCCGGTGATTTGTTGGGGAGGTCACAGATTCGACTCTCTTGATTCCCTCGGGGTGAGGCTCCGTAATCAAGGCCAATAATTTACCGCGTTTACCATCCATGAATCATGGAGAAGTACTTAAAGAGTTTTTTTGTGAGGATTTCCTTGGAAAAACTATTAACATGGACATGCATGCAATTATTAGTTTTTTAATCTTTTTATTAAAGGATACAATTATTAAGTTATTGGGGAAATACCTTTATTTCATTATTAGTTTTTTTATGATCATATAAAAAAATAAATTTATATAAGTTTTATTATACTTTTTTCTATTAAATAAAACTTAATAAAATATACACAATACATTTAAATAAATAAAAAATTTAATTAAATTTATAAATTTTATAAATTCGTAGTTGAAAATATCATGAGAATTAGATGAGGAATGAAGGTAACAACCATCTCTTTCATTAGGTGTACTATATTTAAATGTCATGATACTTCATTCAATTTTCCAATGTCCAATATTTTTAATAATACATTTAAACGATTATTCTATGTTGATGTATAAAAATATTATCATTATATGTATTTAGTTACCAAAATTGAAGTTATGCCAAATTATTTGAATTTAAATTGATGATTAAGAAGTTATGTTTGGAGAATGATAAGTTAAGAGTTAATTTTTTTTTACAATGAATGGGTTATAAAATAATCATTTTATTTTATTTTTCCATTTTCATATGAAAAGAATAATTTATTTTAACTTGTCAACGTAGAAGGGCTATAATGAAGTTAACCCTTAAATTTGAAATAGAACCCTTCTCTTCAAATTTAATCCCTGGTGGCAAGCTTCCATTTTTTTCTTAGACTTCTTGCATTTCATGAGGTGTTGGAATAAATCCTTACAAACTCAGTACAAGGTATTTTGCAAAAGAAGCACATATAAGATATTAAATAGATTGTGGTGGTAGTGTTGAGTCATGTATATTGATGTCTACTAATGGTTTTTAATATTTTTATTCTTTGAAACTTCTGCCCATTCCTTTCATTGAGCTTGATATGATGCTATTAGTTCTTGTAGTGCCCCTTCCTCTAATTTTGTCATGGTTTCTTCCTTTACTTCCAATTAGTCTTGCTTCCTTTTCATTACTTTTTCGGTCTCCTCCTCCTATGGGGGATTGGGCTTGCTCTACTTCTGCAACGTTAGGCCAACTAACTCTATAGTTGGGGCTTTTGGCAGGCTTTGAGATGGAGTGGGATTTCTCAACCTCTACTTGGAGTACAATGTTTGGTGGGGTGTGCACTTTTGCTCCAAGAGGGGGGGATTTGACGATTTCTAGGGTGCATTTCATGGAGATTTTATGCTAAGAAGAAGGCCTCTCATATATTGATATGTATGAGGTTGATGGAGATTTCATGGATTCTAGGGCTTTCAAACGAGGTCCAGAAGTGGGGTCTTCTTCGTTGATCACATGGTGTTGTTTGGAGGCCCCCTCCCACCAGGTGGATTTCTTTCTCTACTTTATGATGTTCTTGTTGACCTTCAAGCAATGGATTGAAATGTGTCCAATACCAAATTAGATCTATTGTGGAATCCCCCCTATTCATAATCTAGGGGTTGCACCAATGTATAGCCTTTCGTCACTAGGTTGATCCTATTGGGAAACCCTTGGAAAAATCCATTTTCACGAAAATACAAGCGTAGGTGGTTATATATAATTTCTTGTTTCTTCACTCTAAAAGTGAAATTGTCCAATGGCATTCCCTATCTTTTTCAAAGAATCAAACCCCAAAGTCAGAAAGTTTGGTTAGAGAGCCACATCCAAACAAGGGCTAAGGAGAAGGATTCCATCTCTCCGTTAAAATTTGAAACCACGATTTCATGTAGAGGCTTGTGCTACCCCAAAACTAAGAGCCCATTTTGAGGATGTGATCTTGATCCATGAAGAGTCGAACTCCACAACAAAAAACCCTTTAGCATAGGGATATATGAAGGCTTATTCTTGGATTTCCAACTTCTAGGTTGTAGAGACTCGTTGATGAATATTCACATCAATGGTAGAGGGAGTTTCATTCAAGGGGGGCGGTGGAAATGGAGATTAAGGTGACAACTTGAGAGCAACTAAGGTAAGTACCCTAGTTGTGGCAACTCAAGAAGACTCATCAAGAGGCATGGTAACAATATTCATATACGAATTCAAGTTAAAATACAATTCAATACAAAAAAATATGCAATGAAAAACCCAATATGGCTCTAATACAAAGGTATACCTCTCACAGAGACAAAAACAAACATTTTGTTCCAAATTTTAGAAGAGTTTGGGCCTCAAGAATGCATAAAAAAATCTGTCTCTTGCAAATTTAGAGAGAGAGAGAGAGAGAGAGAGAGAGAGAGATGCATTCAAGGAGGTGTGGCAATGGAGACAACTTGAGAGCAACTAAGGTAAGTACCCTAGCTATGGTGACTCACGAAGACTTGTCAAAAGACATTGTAGCAATATTCATATACAAATTTGAGTTCGAATACAATTAAATACAAAAAATATACGCAAAATATATATATATTATGGCTTCAATACAAAGGTATACATCTCATAAATATAGAACACATATTTTGTTTCAAATTTTAAAAGAATTTGGGCCTAAAAAACATTAAAAAAAAAAATGAAAATTTTGTGAATTATGTGTATTCAAGATTTTTTTCAATAATTTTTATGTTTTGAGTATTTCTATTTTTAAATTTATAAGTTTATGAAATCAATAATATATATATATATTTTTGGTATTTTTTATGTTTTCATTTTCTCTATTTTAAAGATTTATGAGTTAATATAATAAAAAATATACAAGGTACATTATTAAATACAATTAATTAAAAATAAGTAAGTTTTGTATCGTATTCATATTATATCAAAAGTTCTTTGAATTTCATATCAGTACTAATTTTTCGTACAATAAAAGTCAATATAATAGAATCTTGCTACCATGTCTAAAAGTGTTGTGGTGCCATCTAAAATCATGAGTAAAAAGGATAAATTGTTTCGTTAAAAATAAATTGACATGTTCTTACTTAAAATGCTATTAGGAATGGGAAAAAGGTTTATAAAAGGATCATTGGAGAATGCACATGATGTTAAAGGAAAGAAAGGAAGGTGGGGATGTAATATATGAAGCTTAAAGCATCATTAATTGATCAATTATTAAGTTGACATGTGATATTAAAAAACTATAAAGGATGCTCATAGTGCCTAGCATGCACTTGTTGTGAGGGTACAACCCCTCCCTTACTCGATGGGTGTTCACTCACTAGATGATGTGCATTCATTGCATGTTGGATAGTTTCTTGTGCATTCATTGCATGTTGGATAGTTTCTTGTGCATTCATTGCATGTTGGATAGTTTCTTCTAAGGGTAGGGACATGTTTTTCATCACATCATTAGGATAGTTAGTTTCTCCTAAGGGTAGGGACATACTTTTCATCACATGATTCACTCCCCAACATCTATAGGGACATGTTTTTCATCACATGATTAGTTTTTTGTAAGGGTTTGGACATGATTTTCATCACATGATTCACTCCCTAACGCGTGAACACATTATCTTTCATCATCTAACTTATATCAAATATACTTGTGGCGTTAGAATATCCATTGTTTATATAATTATTGTAAATATTCAATATCAGTTGTTTAACGATATTTAATTTCATTTTGGAATATTTATTTTTGGCTTTTGATTTATTAAATATAAAAAATAAAATTAAAAATAGATAAAAATAAATAAATTAAATTTAAAAGTTAAAAGTAAGTATATATTTATATATATAGTGTGTTGTAAAATGTATTTATATTTTCTTAATGTAAAAATATTATTAATTAATTTAAATTTAAAAATATATATATATATTTTCAAATCAAAGATATTGTGGAGAAAATAATGTTTTGGTAAAATTTGAAATAAGTTAAATATTTAACCATTTCAATTGTTTTCTTCTTCTTTTTTTCATTCAAATTCAATAAAATTTTATTTTGCATTGTTGGAAAGTTAAAATTGATTTGTTGAGATTGCATATTACGAGTGTTTTATAGGTTTTTGACACCTCTAAATCCATCTATGACATCAGCAACATCCACTTCAACTATTCTCTACATGTTTTGGGGATGGATTTGGCTTGTTGAATTTTGATTATGCCTCGTTGGAAAAGATCAAAATTATTGGCTAATTAGTTGTCTTTGGTAAAAAATTATACGTTGTGTAGTTCAACTAAATTGTGAGGCCAAAGTAGCTATAAGTATGAGAAATATTATGAGCAAATACACGATGGGGGTAAAAGTGATCGATTGTGGCTACAATGTTCAAATGGCCTTGTGGGAAGTTAGTGTTGTGCAATATGATTCACCATAACATGTAGTGGTCTCTCACATGCATCATATGTCAATGTCTTGCCATTTAATGACTATCTCATTGTATAATGGTCTCTATAATCACTGATCCCAATGTGACACTATCGAAAATGATCTATGTATCAATATGTATACCTTGTGCATAAAAGTCATGCAACTTATGAACACCCCTAGACAATCTTTATCATTACCTCAAATATACCATCAAAATAACTTACTTTAATATGCTCATAATTTCCAAAACAAACCACTTCAAAACATAAATATTATTGGAGTTTGAAACTTCAGTTTCTTTTCATCTTGGATACTTAAAAGATCAAAGAGCACCTTAGTTTAAAATAATCGTTAAGTGTTCAACTCTATACTTGATGAAGAATAAATTTCATAAGGTTTCAAGTCTGTGAGTTAGGTAAATCCTAGCTCTTATGTTTTGTTAATTACATAAGTCCTTTTACAAACCCAAATTAAGACCACAAGTCAATTAAATAGTCTTTTGGTACAAAATGAGGGTGGGTGAATTGTAAAACTATGTGTAATTCAAATATGAAACAACCACCATGCAATGTTATCTATATGTATTTTAGGTATGTATAAGAACTGAGTAGATTTAGAGTCACATGTAACAAAAGAATGCAAGAGTAGTGAAATTCACCCAAGAGCATAGGATGTGACCATTTGGCACAATCTTGTTTATGTAAAAGAACTTGAAGATACAAGGTGAAGGAATTGCAAGGCCACCACAAGTTGGTCCATATGATAAGGCACAAGAAGGCCACTTGGGATACACATGAACTAGTGATCACATGCCACGTGGATATGGGATCACCACATATTAAATCACATGTATTTTTTTCATCATTCATGTTCCTTGAGTTGGACAAGTCCTTTTATGGACCCAGTGGCTAGATCAGGTTCTATAATATTTCAAGTCCATAAAACAACCAAGCATATTTGACAACATATCTTTTAGGTGATGAAAAAACTACTCTAGATGCCCAAATTATTGTTAAGTGTCCATCCATATTAGCAACCAAGTCAACAACAAGAGTCTTCCATGATAGCATTAAGTCAATTTATAATGTCAGTGTACCACCAACAAGGATTTAGGGTCATGTGTCATGTGGCATATTGAGGTTGCCACACCAACATGATGTCATTAATAAATGATTGGTAGGACAATGGACCTATTGGAGCCTGCCTCTATTTAATGGCACATAAGAAATAGGGATCCAAAAAATATTTCCATTTGGTTCATTAGGTTGTTAAGTTCACTGGGATGGATATATTCCAAATCCTATCATTTCCAAGATCTAGGTCCTTTGAGCAATTCATGTTCTAAAAATTATGTAGGTCTTCTAATGAATTCGACCTTCAAATTAGTTCTATTTTATATCCTTTTTAGGTTTGGGATTGTTAACGCTTGGATCCATCAGGACCGAAATGACAACCTCACGAGGATATGAATCCCCCTGCATTTTTAGAGAGGTGGTACTCCTCTTGGGCTAAAAGATATATATGTGATATCTTGGATTAGGAGAATGCTAAGGCAACAAACCCTAGATTTTAATTCTTGAAATTATGAAATGATTTGGTTCTTCAATAACCTAATCTGATCTTTGTATGCAACAATAAGTCTTTAAACAATTGAAAATATTGAAGGAGGGCTTCAACATCAGAATTTCTTTGTGATCAACATTACATACACAATATTTTTAATCATATATAAATGCATCCATGTCTTCCTCATGAAAAATAGGAGAGAATAATTTGATCATCACAAAGAATTTTAAAAGAGTACTACGATCAAGGTCAAAATAGAATTTGATAGGTCAATCTCAAATATCTCATACTTAAGACTCAAAGTTACAAGATACAATCAAAATCAACCTCGAAGCAATTTTTTGTGGAGTTTATTCATGAAAAATATTTTTCATTAAAAAAGCTTTGAAAATCATGTATATAGTTGTAAATACTCCATGATCATACAAGAAAAATATTTTGGAATAATACAAGAAGAATACTAAAAAATGCAGCTTTGTGCCCAACTCAGAGATTCAAGCATAAAGCTATGAGAAATGGTGTAAAAGAAGAGAAAGAGTGGAGAAGATGGAGATCTCTTTTCTTTGATCAGAAGCTTGACTATATATTCATGGTTGTACCTTCTTATTCCTTTGATATTCTTCCCTGCCCCTCTGATAATTATGATTCCTTCGAGACTTTGATGAAGCCCTTCTTCTTTTAAAATGAGATCTTCTAACTACTTTGAGTAGTTAGGGTTTTTTCCCTTCTTGAAATTCTTGTACAAGTTTCTTCTTGAAAAATTTCCTTTAATTAATGCTTCATTAAGTCCTCATTAATAAATTTACATCATTAATACTCAAATATTTCAAATGGTTCCTTTTCCCTTTTTTAATAAAAAATTTTAAATAAACTTTTATTTTCAAAATTCAATTAATTTCTCTTTTAAAGAAGGGGACTGTGTTTTAATTTTTTGGAAGTTTAAACCAACTTTTTAGCCATGTAAATTACTTCATAGGTGATATTCATTGTATTATATTTTCAATGGTATAATTTTTTCCCAAATCCGACTCCCGGATCTCAAGATATGAGCTCATGAAGTTGAGTTGTCACACAGACCCGTTAAAAATGAAGATGACTGATATTTTAATTTTTTGGAAAATGTAGCAACTTTCAACACTTGAAACCTATACCATCATATCCTACGTCAAAATACCTTTCCAGCGGTATAAAGTTTGTGTGATTCCAATACCCGGAGCTCAAGTTATGGCCTTAGCAAGATTAACGCTCAGCCATCGTCGATCAAAATTTAAGGGCAAATATCAGTGCCTGGATGAATTTCGTCATTTTCTTCATGAAATTTGATTCTTTGTATCAGTTATCCCACATGCATGGGATTTTTTTTCTATATAATGCTATATAAAGTTAAGTGCAACATAGACTTAACAAGAAACCATAGGATGGGAGATTATGGAGCTTGGAGGATTTGACCCTTAGAAAATTGTTGAATAAAATAATAATTTTGCATGCCAAGTCAACCACCAATTTTCCTAGTCAGCATTGATGAGTCACCATGTTGATGTGCCACCCAAATGTTTCCATGTGTCGCCACTAGTATACTGCCACATATCACCAATGATGAGATGCCACATGCCACATTTCCATAGGTTGCCACATGTCTCCCATAAGATCACGACATATGTCACTCTGTGTATGCTGCCACATGTCACATTAGTTAGTTTCCATGTCAATCCAGTTGTAGATTGTCACTTGTCATATATTCATAGTTCTGCATGTGTCATTACATGAGTGGATGGCATGTGGAAAAATCTTATTGGTTGGCAGTGTAATATGTGAAACTTTGGGTAATAGTTTAAGTATGGGAAGGATTTGTGAGAGGGGAGAGGGCATTGATGAGTCACCATGCTGATGTGCCAACCGAATATTGTCATGTGTCGCCACTGGTATACTGCCACATGTCACCAATGATGAGATGTCACATTTCCATAGGTTGCCACATGTCTCCCATAAGATCACGACATATGTCACTCTGTGTATCCTGCCACGTGTCAAATTAGTTAGCTGCCATGTCAATCCAGTTGTAGGATGCCACTTGTCATATTTGCATAGGTCTACATGTGTCATTATATGAGTGGATAGCATGCGGAAAATTGTTATTGGTTGGTGGTGTAATATGTGAAACTTTGGGTAATAGTTTAAGTATGGGAGGGATTCGTGAGAGGGGAGAAGGAANCCATAGGTTGCCACATGTCTCCCATAAGATCACGACATATGTCACTCTGTGTATCCTGCCACGTGTCAAATTAGTTAGCCGCCATGTCAATCCAGTTGTAGGATGCCACTTGTCATATTTGCATAGGTCTACATGTGTCATTACATGAGTGGATAGCATGCGGAAAATTGTTATTGGTTGGTGGTGTAATATGTGAAACTTTGGGTAATAGTTTAAGTATGGGAGGGATTCGTGAGAGGGGAGAAGGAAAGGGTAGTTGGAGGGGTAACTTGTAGGTGGAGGAAGTGGGGAAGGAAAAATGTAGGTATCGGAGTTAGGGAGTGATGTAGGGTGAGGTGGGGAAGGGTAGTTAGGGAGAGGGAGAAATGTAGGAGGCAGAGGCGAGGGGGAGGGAGAAATGAGTGGAGCAGACTTTCGGACTCGCAGAGGCGAGGAAGGTGAGGGGGAGGGGTGAGGCAAGTCCAAGAGTCCGGAGGACTTAATAATACTAAGTATAGAGTGGTGAGGGGGTGAGGGAAGTGAGGGGGTAAGGGAGTCCGAAAGGACTTAGAAATTTTTCTAAGTATGGAGTGGTGAGGGGTGAGTGGGTAAGTGGGTTGGCGGGTATGATGAGTGTCGGGTTGGGGAATGAGTGGTGTGAGGTAAATGGAGTATGTCGGCTATCCACCAACCTACCATGCAAAATAAAAGTTAAGTATAGAGCTAGTGTTAAAGAAATGTGTGGAGGGGTAAGGAGTAAGCATTAAATAATTCTAAGTGTTATGGAGGGGAAAAGTAAGAGGGGTCTTAGGCCCATAAGATTTTGAAGAAACAAGGGTCTTAGGCCCGCAAGAATTTGGATATGTCCAACCAATTAGCTTTATTCCACGTGGAAGAGGCGTCATTTTCCGCTTAAAATTGAAACCTGGATATCTTGAGCATACGAACTCGGATTTCCAATCCGAAAAATGTATGGAAAAGCTGAGATTGAGGACTACGCATTGAAATTATAAGAATTCAAATATTTTCATCTTCCAATATCATTTTTTTTATTAATCCAAGAGCGGGAAAATATAGGTGACCAATTTTAGTCAATAGGGATCAAGAAAAATTCTAGGTTCTTTATCTTCATATCTATATAAGACACTCAACAAAGCTAACACGTCCTTTTACTAAAATCTATAATATTTTTTTTTATTTTAGGAGCCATAAACGAAATAAGATTTCATGTGAACATTAACTTACATACTTCCCTCCATGGACCCAATGATAATTAAAGTTAGACCATATAAAAATCTCACTTTCGATTGAAGCCTTGCATATTAGAGAGGTAAACCAAGGGGATGCACAAGTCTTGAAATTTGCTCGAACACAAAGAGATCGTGTCGCGTGGTGGTTGACCCATGTGCCATGTCATCTACCATGGTGTCATTAACTAAAACATGGATGGGTCTTGGTTAATATGATCTTTCAACTTATGCATGATGGCATCATCGAAGATTGAGTCATCAGAACACGTGGAGGGCTTTGAGAAAGCCATGTGACATTGGTGTAGCCTAGGTACATAAATGTTTTTTTCAAAATTTAACTAAGTTTCATGGATAGACTTAAAATGTTATTAAATGTGCTTATAAAGCCTCTGGGTCCATGACCCAGGTAGATCTCAGACTTCATGTTTCTTTTCTTTGTATAAGTCCTCATACAAACATGACCATGAGTCCTAATCATGTTTAAAAGGCCTTTCGAGTACATGACCTCAAGTATAATTGTTTTCTTTTGTTTTATGATATAATGACCCTCTCACATACTTGACATGCTATTATAATATTTCAAGTCCCTGAACTTGAATAGATTTGGATCCTTGTACATTTGGATTACATTCTTCTAAGGACTCAATGGTTGGTTAATAGAATTTAATAAATTCTTGAGTCCGAGAACAAAACAGAGGGTACTAAGCCAATAACAGAAACTTCAAAGTTCACCTAATTCCAAATTTTTCTAAAAGTAGTTACAAGTTTACCAAGATATGAAAGACATAAACATGGATCATTAAAGCTTGACTACAACCACTAAATTTCAACAACAAAAAATCCAATCTCATTATTTAAAAAGCTTATTCCAAACCAAAAAACATAACACTCACAATGAAATTATTCTCTAAATATATCTTCTTTAAATTGCTCATTTTTATTACTATCCGCAAAAAAAAAAATTACATATAACTATATATGAAAAATCCAATATTATAACATTTATTTTTCAAGTAACCCAATTCAAATGGAATTTGACCTATGATAGCATTATCGTTGAAATCCATTTTCAAAACCCATTTTAAACCCACCATTATAGAAAACCACCATTATAGAAGACTAAGGTCAGRGACTAGGTGGAATATAGGTGGTTGCTTGTCCAACTTTATGAAGTCAAACATCCCACCAAATGCTTTCTACAAATCCACTAACCATTAAAAAAACACCTCCAACTTAAATATGCATAGTTTGGTAGGGTATTATGAATTTGASTTTTGGTCCACCCTCAATTAGTTCTACGTACCAGAATAAGCATGTAGAGGAATGATTTCTACATATCCACTAACCATTAAAAAAACACCTCCAACTTAAATATGCATAGCTTGGTAGGGAATTCTGAATTTGACTTTTGGTCCACCCTCAATTAGTTCTACCTACCAGAATAAGCATGTAGAGGGAATTGGGGAAATGGTTTGTAGAGGGAATATTGGAGAATGTGCATATGACTTAAATATGCATAGCTTGGTAGGGAATTCTGAATTTGACTTTTGGTCCACCCTCAATTAGTTCTACCTACCACAATAAGCATGTAGAGGGAATTGGGGAAATGGTTTGTAGAGGGAATATTGGAGAATGTGCATATGACTTAAATATGCATAGCTTGGTAGGGAATTCTAAATTTGACTTTTGGTCCACCCTCAATTAGTTCTACCTACCAGAATAAGCATGTAGAGGGAATTGGGGAAATGGTTTGTAGAGGTAATATTGGAGAATGTGCATATGTTGGGTGGAAGAGGCGAAGGTGTTAATCTAAAATATAAATGAAAAAGCTATCTCTTGTTTTCTCAATTATTAAGTTACTTATTATATTAAAAAACTATGAAGGAGGATGTTGCCTAGCTTGCATTAGCTATGTAAACCAAAGGGCTCAGTGCCTACCATATGCTGTCCACTCATTAGAGGTTGGATATGATGTCCACTCATTGGAGGTTGGATAATTTATTCCAATAATAGGTGCATGCTTTTGATTATCCACACCCTCATACAAATGATGGTACATGATCACATGATTCACTTCCTCTATTTTGGATGCACCCTCCATTTTCTTCTCCTTGTTTGGTATTGATATTGACTTTCAAGGTTGAGCATAACATCAACCAACTTATATCAAATATCCTCGTGGCATTATAAAGTTATAAGTTAAAGTTTAAATTGGCAGATACTCCACTGGTTGATTGCATAAGTCAATGCATATTAGTTTGTTTGTTTTTTTGTGGTGGGGTCATTTTCATTTATAAATGGTATATACATTGTTTTTTTATTATTGTTTTAGTAAAATTTGGTATAAAAATTAATGTTATTTAAAGTTTCATTATTATTAGATTTTTTTTTAATTAATAGGCATTTTGATTCTTTTAAAAAAATAAAAATTATGAAAAATAAATAAATTAAATAAATATATAAAATTTGTATTTATAATATTTTGTTGAATTTTAGGGGTTATAGGTGTGGGGTTAACTTTAATTTTGAAGGAATATGACAAGTGATGGTGAAAGGAGTATGACAAGGCTTAGTTTCTTTAAAGATGAGAGGAGTATGACAACTGGTGGTGGTTGGTGATTCAGATGTATCCTCTTTAAAACTTTGAATTCTCGAGACTTACCCAAAAGATCATCATTCTAACTCAAGACTTTGATAAGGTAGACTTTTTCCATGTTTTGAGGAAGCAAAATAGGGAGGTTGATGCACAAACCGACCTAGAAGCTAGGTTGAATGAAGGATTATATAAGGCAAATGGGGTGGGAGGGCTATATATTTATTGCACCTCCCATGAATTGGTAACACACCAAGGAATTTATGACATATTTCAACATTTGTCTTGTTATGTAATAGAGAATGGACGGTGAGTTCCATTGCTCACTTCAACTCATTCCTTTCCCTCCTACATGTGCAATTATGTTCAGAATGACAAGAGAGTTATGTTATGTATGTGAGTTATTGGGAATTTCTTTGTAGTCTAGTTCAATGTTATTCTCACTACCTCTACTCTCGACTCTAGTAGTGAAAAAGTGTTGGAAGTGGGATGGGGTGTTGGTTTCGAAGGATTTACATGTAAAATTGAGGCAACAATGACACAAAATCATTGTAGAAGCAAGTGTTGTGTTTTATGTGAGATAAAGGAGGTTTAAAGAGGGGTTAAACACTATGAGAATGAGGTAGTAGAAGCATGGTGCAATGTAATGAACTCCACCATTCATTGAAATAGTTAGCAGGAAGAACTAGACGAGAAGATTAAGGAAAAAAATTGGGTCAAGGATTAGTGTGTAGTGGAGACTACAACACATATTCTAGAACTTAGGGAAATGGAAAAGAAGGTCAGTTCATTCATGCAAAATCATCACTTAAAATATTTAGAGTTAGCATTCTAAATGAGTTCTTTATAATATTTGGTTGGATAGATTTCATCCCATCTTAACCTCCCTTAGGAGGAGGATGTCTTGTCTCCTCCCCCACCAACCTTTGCATCACATGGGGACTCCTCCCTTTGCGGTTTTTCTCTGGCCAACAAAGAGGATATGGACATCTCGCACTCCCCAAATTAGGAACCGATGGACACTATAAGTAAAGGCATCCTTGTGGCTCATTTGAAAATGGAGATACGCTATGAGGACGTTGCAATGGAGACTTAAGTGGGCTCGATAGCTAAATCCCTTCAAGAGCATAATTTCTAGTTTTTCACTATATTTGATGTATTTTGTCGAAAGATATTTTTACTATTTCAATATGTAAGGTAATATGCATGCCAAGCCTATAATAATCGAAACTAAAAAGTCAGTAATAAGAAATGATTAAATTATATGTTTTGGACAGCAAACTAAGACCACACTCCTCAATTTTATATTACAATGCTATCTAGTTCAATTTCACTTTTTGTAATATAAAATCTATCCATGATTAAAAAAAACAAAAACGTCATCCATTACCATAAATAAAACATTTTAAATATCCCTTATCAAATTCCCTTTCACTTCTATTTTCTTTGCTGAGATTTTATAATTATAGATTCTTATTTCGTTGAAAGAGAAAAAAAAATTGCTATACAATAAAGTGAGTATATATCATTAAAAAAAATATACAATAAAGTGAGTATATATCATTAAAAAACAAAGAATTMGTATAAAAATTTGAGCTATTATATATTTTAATAACTTTATTTAAATAATAAATATAAATAAATTGTCATAATTTAAATATACAATAAAATAAAATGAGTATATATCATTAAAAAATAAACAAAGAATTAGTATAAAAATTTGAGCTATTATATATTTTAATAACTTTATTTAAATAATAAATATAAATAAATGGTCATAATTTTAGTTTGAGGGGTTAATTTAATCATTTATCATTATATATATTTAGTTAGTTTAGTATAATAAATATTTGGTTTAAATTTCTGAAATACTATTTCTAATCTATATCAATAAATTTATTAAAAATGTTATTTAAAATATGATAAATTATTTTTTAAATATTTGTAAAATATTATAAATTTATTTTTTTAATTAAAAAAATTATAAATTTATATAAAAAACAAACATAAAATATTTTTTACCATTATTTATTCAATAAATTTAAATTTAAAATAAACTTATATTGATATAATTTTCTTTTATTTCCCTAACTATTAAAAAAATAATTACGATTAATTCGACGCTTACCTCAAATTCTTACGATATAATATGTATGTTAATTTAATGCAAAATTTTGAATCTTATGTAACACATGTTTGTTCACGTTAATTTTAAAGTAAAATTTTGAATCGTGTGGGACAGATGTTGAGCCAATGTAGGGATTTATGCAAAGTAAATGGGCCATACTAACATAGAAATTTACATGGTCTATAGGTTTGTGCATCATAGTTTCACAATGAAGATTATTTTTTTAATTTGATACAAATTATTTAATTGTGAATTTATTAAATATTGAAATTAAAAAAATTATTTTGATTTTAAATTTAATATATAATATTTTTTTTACTATTTTAAAAATTAAATATTGTTTTTCAATTATATATTTTGAGTGGGTTTAATGGTTAATAACATGTGTTTTTTCCTAAAAGATTATAAGTTCAAATTCAGAGGGATAGAGGGATAGAGGTATGTATACCTTCGTAGACTTTAGCAGTCACGCCCAAGCCAGACACCAAATTGGTGTAAATAGAATATCGAATAATTGCACCTAAAGTAGTGAGGTGCTCTACAACCTATTATGGGGGAGATGTTGATCCCAATTTAAGATGGATCTATGTTGTTGGGTATTTTGGGAGGTTTTTCTGAAGTTCATGTGCAAAGATCTTAGGGTCAACCTCTGGGTTTGGTTGCCTCTATTGTGTGCCTTGTTTGATGTTCCTATTGGATCAAACATTGTAATCAACACCAATGGGTTTATATTGGGTATCATCCGCGAAATGTGAGGAAGTGACGAGGGTTTTCCATGAAAAAAAAGAACAATGTTAAATTATTTTGGGAAAATTCAAATCAAATAGATAACCATGTCCCCTTATGGCTCCTTTTCATTGAAATTTACACCTTAAGAAATAATAATAATAATAATAAATTTACACCTTAAGAAATTGGATCCCTCTCGGTGCTTGATCTGAGTTTAAGATGGATCTACGCTGGTGTAATTAAGAAGTTTAAGGGTTAGTTCAATTGATTGTTATCAATGTTGTTGGGTATTTGGTTATTTTCATGTTAATAGATATCCAATTCAAATATCTTTAGGTGAGGTGTACTAGTTTACGCCAATTAGTTTCTTAGGGGCACCATCTAGGAATGTGCGGAAACATTCCTTGGGTTTTTCCATGAGATTTTCCTTAAGATAAAAAATCTAGTGGGCTAGTTCAAGTGTGAAGATCTTAAGGTCAACCCCCGAGTTTAGCTACCTCTATTGTGTGCCTTGTTCGATGTTCCTACTGCATTAGACATTGTAATCAACACCAATGGGTTTATATTGGGTATCATCCACGAAATGTGAGGAAGTGCTCGAGGGTTTCCCTACAAGGTTTTCCATGAAAAAACAAGAATAATGTTAAATTATTTTGGAAAAGTTCAAATCAAATAGACAACCATGTCTCACTATGGCTCGTTTTCATTGAAATTCAAGAATTTCCAAATTTTCATAATCACATACTATGAGGGGATTTTAGAAGTTTTTGACACTATGCCTCATCAAAAAATGTTAAAATTGTCGGCTAGTTATTTGGATTTAATAAAAATCTATATGTTGCATAGTTCATCTAACTTATGACATTAAAGTATCTATACATATGGGAAATACTATGAGCAAATTAAACTGTGTTTAGAGTTTTAAAACGTTCAATATTTCGAATAAACGCTCTTTAACTTCTTTTATCCCTAATAATGGATAGAATGTCCACTTGAAATGTTAAAAGTTTTGACACTATTTAATTCCAAAAAGATAAACAACACTATTACTGACTATGAAAACCTTTATTCTCTAATATAAAAAAAACTAATTAATATTACATATAATTCATCCCAAACAATTTATTTTATCACCTTAAATGCACCATCGAAATGACTTACTTTAATAAGTTCATAATTCCTAAAATAAACAACTTTCACTCTCTCAAACATAAATATTTTTGGAGTTTGAAATTATAGTACATCTGGTTTGTTTTTCTCAAATTCAAATGAAGCCTAGATTAAGATACAATATTATAATTCTATTTTTCATGATTTTAATGATTTTCGTTTTCAAATTTGAAAAATATGATTTTCAATTGTTGTAAGGGTGAAATTTGTTGTGATCATACATCATAATTGTAGGGGTTTATGATTTCTAAATCGAGTTATGCTATTTTAGCATCCAATTTCATCAAGTGGAATTCTAATAATGCTTCATTGAAAAAGATCCATAACATAGGTTAGTTATTTCGCTAACGAGTGAAAGATGATCATGAATTTTTAAAAATAATTAATAATAAAAATTGGAGATTTTAGTGGATTGGTGGTAACTATGGTAAATCATCGATATAAATTATAGTACACTTAACTAGACAAGGATATCAAGTATCGACATATCATATATAATTGATTGGGAAACTAAATCCTGAAATTTCTTATTTTGTACTTTACAACATTTAACCACTCAAGTTAATCCATTAAATTAATAATAAAAATAAATTTATTTTAATCTGAAATTATTAAATATTCACAATACTTAACCATTCAATCTAACTTACCAAACTAATAATACAAATAATTTTATCTAAAATTATTAAATATTAATATTTTAAAATTATTATTATTTCTTTGTTTTATATATATATATATAACATCTCAATATCCTAAATTGTTAATGTTAATAAACAGTAGAAGTTGTACTACATTTGTGTGAGTGACATGTGGATGAGGGAGAAAGAAGTGTATATTGTGGAACTTTGATTAGTGAAAAATTGGTGTATCGGGGTGTGCTCTCCTTGCTCCCCGGGCCTTGGGATGCGGGTGCAGTTAGCGAAAATATCTTTTTGAAACTCTGAAACACACCTCTAAACGTTTATTCGAGTTAGGAGTGGCGTTTAGCAAAAAAAAAATGAGTTTGTGTCACCCCCTCCTTTTGAGATGTATTTTTCAAAAAGGGGTTTGTGTGTCCTTTGGAATTAAAAAAAATATATATTAAAACAAAACAAAAAACCTAGTAAATTACTCAACTTAATTTATTTAATTATACTTATACATCTCTTTTATTTGGACATTCGTTTTTACTAGTTAATAGCATTGACTCTTAATTTATTTATTTATACTTATACATCTCTTTTGTTTGACATTCATTTTTTCTCTTTTATTTGACATTCATTTTTACCGGTTAATGGCATTAACTCTTTTTTATGTTAATTTCTTTTAAATATTTTTAGTTTTCATTGATCCATCTTCAATTTTAACTTTTGAGTTTAAATATTTATAACCAAATTTTTTACTAGTGAATTTTTTTTTTGAGTAATTTTAATTTACTAAGTAAGAATTTAGTATTTATTATTTGGCATATACTTAGGTTATTTCAAATTTGAAAAAATGTATTTAGTTTTATTATGATTTATAAATTTGAAAATTTGATGTATATGTATCATTTATTCAATGTCAAATATGATAATAATGATGATGATTAATGAATAGTGTTTGTATCATTCACAATTTTGAATGAATTTACATGGAATGAATTGTGTGCATTTTTGGACTCCTACAATCTCACATTAAAAAAAACTTGAACATTAACTTAACTTTATTAACATACATATGACAAAACACACACACATATATAATATAAAATTTTAACATACAAATTACATCCTAGTTTAATGTTGAAACTATAAACATAATTCCTTGTAAGAAATTATCACATAACAACTCATTTGTATGAAATAACCAATCCTAGTCCAACAAACATAAAAATGGGAGAAGTGATATATAATTTTTACTTAAATTGCAATTTTTCGTTACTCAAATTGTATTTACCTTTATTGCACTTTGGTTGTGAAATTTCAATAATTAATATTTACAATTTTATAAAATTTTAACTGAATTTTGAAAAAAAAAATCAAATAATAACATATCTCCACTACATTATTAATAATAATAGCTATCCTAATTTATAAAATATAATATATAAAACAAAACACCGCATTTCTCTTTGAAACAAGTGTTGCATGGCAGCGTAGTAAGCAGCATGAAGCACAGGTGGTATCCATGCAGTAAATGACACGTGGCCCGTAGAGTCTCATTTATTTTTTGCAACTATATAATTTATTTTGCTATGTTCAAAATTTCTGTCTATTTTGTCTCTATATGTGCCAGCACAAAAAAAAGTTATATTCAAATTAAATAAACACAATTTCTTGACATTCAACATAGTGGAAGATAAAAATTTATGAGGACATATATATAAAAGGAGATAAAAAATAGTTTTGAAATTAAATAAACACAATTTCTTGACATTCAACATACTGGAAGATAATAATTTATGAGGACATATATATAAAAGGAGATAAAAAAACAGTTTTATTTGAAATATATCAAAAAATAATATTGTATGTTACATATTCCTGGAAATTTAAATGTGTTTTTCATATAGATTGAGATTGGGGCTCCTGTAGACCATAAGAGAAATATGTACAGGAAATAGGACTGTGGAAAGAAGAAGTGGGCGACAATAGAGTGTAATACTTGAAAAGAATAAATTGAAAGGTATCAGTCTTTGGCTAGACATTTCTATTAAAAAAAATGGAATAACTCGATTGATAAACAAAGCAGGATGTGATCAATATAGACTTACAATGATGGTACATATCACCCCTTTTGCTATTTGCTTGTTGATGCCTTTTTATTGTTGTCGTCGACGGCTACTGGAATCATGGCAACTGCCTGTTGCCTTTCATCGGCGACCTGCTTCAATTCCCTCTCAAGCCATTATTCAATGTAGCTTCTCAAGGGGGCAACGTTGATCTCATTCCAGATTTTTATGTTGAAAAGTTCCTTATCTAATTCCCTTAGATCGATAGAAAGATTACGAAGAGCCTGATCAATTTGTTCATTTTATACCGAATAGTTGACTAGCCAGTTGTCAATGTCATCTTCACCATATTCAAGGATGTTGTAAAACTTTTCCAAAGACAACGCCTTAAAAATATCAACTTGTTTATCGAAGGTTTGCTTAGTTAAGGGCAAGGAGTTGACGATTAAGTTGGGGTCTTGGAAGTCGTTGGTCTTTCCAGCTAAGTCTATTTTGGTCAACTTTGTGAATAATTTTTCTTTCTTTGATATGGCGTGTTCACGTGACTGGACAATGAGATACATGTTCTTCACTTTTTCTTTCGAGCATGCATTTAATTGAGTGATCCGGTTTTTGGAAGGGAGATCTTGTTGTCTTCTTCTCGTTTCTGTCATGTTGTTGACAATGGTGTCAAAAGGAAGGACCATGTCTAAATAGAAACATTCTTCATTTTTTAATTTCGCTTGCAAATGTTCGAGCAAATTATCTTCCCTCGTTCCAAGGGAAGCCATGGTTTGTGATGTTTCCCATGCCTCGACAATCAGTTCCATTCTTTTCTTGATATTATTCTCCACATATCCTCTACACGATGCGGGGAGGCTGGAGGATCCTCTTAACTTGGCTGCAGGGGTGGCAGGCATGGCTATTGCCAAAGGACTGACAAGCAATGGCATAGGCATCAAAGCTTCCTCCAATTCCTTGATCCGGTCCTTCAGTCTGGAATTCTCAGCCTCAATGCCTCCAATGGAATCATCAAGAGCATATGTGCTTGCTATGTGAAGTCAACAGATTTGGGACGACCGCATGTTCGCAAGGTTAACCTCTGAACGAGATTTTCCTTTCTTATTTTTTACATCTTTTTTTTCAATAATTAATTTTTTAGACTCGCTGTAAAAAAAATTGCTTTGGAACACGAAGGATTCATCTTCGTAAAAAAAATCAGTATCATCTATGTCCATTGGACGATTATGCTAGATCACGTCTCCGGGCTTATCAAGGTTGCAGAATACGCTATCCAGATCAGGCTCAAGTTCCATGTTCTCACTCTCAATTTTGGGCTCTTTCGTTTGTCCCACAATTTTTTTTCTCTTCTTGTCCACGGGAAGCTTGTGAGAACTATCAATTTTAGGGTGAGGAGGGTTGTTATCTCCTCCTCCATTTGAAGAATTCTAAGTTGCTTTGTTGTTGTGGTGGGTTGTTGGAGCGATGCTCCGGTATGTTGTACTTTTGGGAGTGGTATTCACCGATTGAACACTCTTCTCACCGGGGCCTTTTCCCTGTTGCTTGTACAATTCAGTGGTGCTTTGCAGTGTGTCTAGGTCACCAGCATCAAAAGCAGGAGCATTGTCGTTGGTGTCTCTGTTTTCGGTCAGGTGTTTTTTGAAATTTTTTTTGTTGAAGCCAAGTGTTTGTAAATGTTCTAAAAAAAAATTATTGGGGTCGAACCCTCTTAGGCTTTCAACATATCTTAGGTTCAAGTTGTTGAAATGGGCTACGAATTCATCAATTTTGTTGATGTTCCTCAACACGAAGTCCCCGAATTTCCAAGGTAGAGGAATGAACTATTTTTTTTCTCTTCCCTTGGAATATATGCAACCAATAGTTGTATTGCCTTGCTATTTCTATAATAAACATTCTCTATGTAATGTGACATGGAAGGAGAGTAGGTTTTTCCTTGGAGCCAAAAATCCTTATCACAATGTAATTATCCATATGTTCAAGTGCCCCCTTCCTGTCCAAAAACCTGGTTGTCTTGTTAGATATGCGGGGAGCATCTTCTCCTAACAACAAAACTTTGAAAACAAACACAAAGTCATTAAAAACCTCATAAAAATAGTGGAAGCCCTTGTGATTCCACAAGGCCTGGTACCAGAACGTTATTGGGTCGAATTCCCAATTTACCTTCTTGGACAGAGACAGTTTTGGAAACTGACAGCAATACCCTATCACAAAAACCAAGTAGGATGACATATAAAATTTCTTCTCCTTTTTGAAGCTTGACAATTGGGAATAGATTTCATGGGAAATTAGCTTGCCCCAATAAAAAATGGCTTGTTCATTGACTGTGAAATACAAAATATAAAGATCCATGTGGGAAATAGTTGTTGTGGACTCCTGTCCCGTTATTCTTGTAAACAACCAGGCAATTTTCCGAAATGGATTTCTAAATGAACTAACCTGCAGGCTTGTGATATCTTCGGGAACTACCATCCGGTCTTCT
The DNA here is from genome assembly GCA_010110895.2 of Picea sitchensis. Classification (NCBI taxonomy): domain Eukaryota; kingdom Viridiplantae; phylum Streptophyta; class Pinopsida; order Pinales; family Pinaceae; genus Picea; species Picea sitchensis. The sequence goes on from SNQJ01S0020103.1 coordinate 48,828, forward strand.
AGGAACTCGAGCAAGAGGTCCAACGTGTTATTATGATTTCTTAGGAATTGCTTGGAATCTTCTCCTTTGAACGTCAATGTTGGCTCCGACAATCTTAACATCTGGCAGAAGACCTGAGGTGACAAAGAAACATAAGCGTGGTCCCACAGTGGAATAATTATTTTGCCTGAAATATATTTATCAACGCACCAAGAGACCAACTCCTTACAGTCAAAAACTTCAGGGACACAGCCTGCACGAGCAATCCCAGAGGTCCAAATTATTTCGTTCTGGGAGGTAGGGGATGAGTATTAAGAATATGCCATGGACCACTGGAAGTTCTGGTCCTCGCGCCCGAAGATGTTCACTGTATCTCCACAGAATTGTTGTCGAGTTGATGCCATAAGTTTATGAGAACGTTCGTTTGCTCCAGACGATGGTTGAAATGAACAATTGGAGGCAATAATATAACCCTCTGCAAATGTTGGTTCAATGCTTATGAATGGGAAATCTCCTCGAGCCTTTCGCTCATTAATGACAATCTCTATGGGTGTTGCATGATGATTTGTTAGCAGTAAAGCTTACTTATTGCATATTTAGAAGTGTGAAGGTGGCGGGTACGACGAAGAGCAATTAAGGATTGGAGGTTTCGTGAACGTGCCAACCCGACGAGTGAACGTGCCAACCCGATGATGTGTGAACGACATTCCATGATTTTGAAATCAACACTCGGAAGGGATAATATAACCCTTCACAAATCTTGGTTTAATGTGTATTAATGGGAGATCTCCTCGAGCCTTTCACTCATCAATGACAATCTATACAGTTTATGCATTATGAGCTATTAGAATTAAAGCTTACTAATTGCATATTTAGAAACAAGATACACACACACACACACACATATATAAACATTTTTTATTATAGACAAGTGTGAAGGTGACGAAGATGGGGAAAAGCAAGCAAGGAATGGCAAGGTATGAAAAGCGGTTGGATGGGATTCAAAATAGGGTTACAGGGGATACTCAGGAGAGGTGAGTGTCCGACGGTCAAATTTTATGTCTCAGAATTTTTGACTGCAAAATGTGTAAAACGGAAGAGAGCATGATGGGGCAGTTTAGTGGTCGGTTTGTATATTTGTGGAATTCTGGGAAAGTGGCTAAGTATGGACTAGGGAAATGGTCGGTCAAACTCGTTTTTAGAATTAAGGATTTAATTTCGTGAACGGGCCAACCCGACGATGCGCAAATGACATTCCATGATGTTTGAAATTAACACTCGGAAAAGATAATATAACCCTCCAGAAATTTTGGTTTTATACGTATTAATGGGAGATCTCCTCAAATCCTGGTTTAGCATTAACGCTTGCTAATTGCATACTTAGAAATAAGACCTTATATATACACACACATTATATATATATTCTTTTTTTATTATAAATAAGACTATTTTATATATACATAAGTATGAACAACAGTCAAACGGGCTTGAAAGTAGGGTTGCAAGCGATACAGAGGAGAGGTGAGTGCCCAACGGTCAAATTATACGTATATATATGTGTGTGTTTTTCTAAACAATTTTTTATTATAGACAAGTGCGAAGATGACAAGGACGATATATATTTAACCAATCTTTTTTATTATAAGTAAAAAAGATGGGGCAGTTCAGCGAACGGTTTGTATATTTGTGGAATTTCGGGTGTTGTTTGCAGGTCATGGAACAATGGAAGGGCAATTTTGAGCCTGCCTATCCGGGAACACGCAATCGAAAAAGTGGGTAAGTATGGAATAGGGAAACGGTCAGTCGAACTCGTTTTCGCTAATATATTGAAATTTGTAATAGATATCCCATTACCTGGAAAGATCTTTTCTGCATGTATATCGTAGAATTTCGGGTGTTGTTTGCAGGGTGCGGAACAATGCAAGGGAAATATTGAACCCACCTGCCTGGTAAGCCGCAAAAATTCAGTAAGTATTTGTAATAGATATCCCATTACCTGGTAGGATATTTTCTGCATGTTTCTGTACAAGCTGTGTAGGAACATTTATTATGACGGTCTCCTCGAGGCATGGTGAGTTGTTAGCATGAAACCTCAGTTATTGCATACTTGGAAAGAAGTGCAAAGGGCGCGGGCATAGGAAACAACGATTATGAATTGGATATTTCTTGAACCCGCCAACCCGACGATCCGTGAAAGAAATTCAAAGAAATGACGAAGTATGGAAAGCGGACAAATGAGCTTCAAAATGGGGTGATAATAGTTCCACATGAGATGTGAGGACCCGACAATCAAATTGTATGTCTCATAAGTTTTTAGTGCAAAATGTGTACCACATAAGAGGGGATGATAGGTAGACTGTGTAATACAAAAGACAATATGATGTGAGAGTCTGGTTGTAAATTTGTATATCACGGAAGTCAGGGTGTTGTTTGCAGGTCACAAAACAATAGAAGTGCAATATAGAGCTTGCCTACCTGAGAATCCGCGGTCGAAGAAGTGGCTGGGTATGGAATGGGGAAGCGGTCGGTCGAAGTCACGATATAAAAGCACGAGTGCAAATGTGAACCCGCGAGTCCTCCAACCCGCACAGCTAGACATTTTCGAAAAAACAACTAAGTAACGAGAAAGATAAAGTACGTGGAAAAGAGAAACAATAATTTGGTTAAGTATAGAAGACGAAAAAGAAGGGCTATATATTCACATCTGTAATAGATATCCCATTTCCTGGCAAGAAATTGTTTGCATGCTTCTGGAGAAGTTATATACTTATTGCATATACTTGGAAAGAAGTGTGAAGGTGGCGGGCACAGAAAACAATGACTAGGAATTGGAAATTGTCTAAACCCGCCAACTCGACGATCCACGAAAGAGATTGCAAGAAATGGCAGTGGAAAGCGGTCAGGCGGGCTTCAAAATAGGGTGACAAGGGTTCCCAAGGAGACGTGAGGCCCCGATAGTCAAATTGTATTGATTATAACTTTTGAGTGCAAACTGTGTAACACGAAAGAGGGTCTGATGTAGGAGTCTAGAATTCAATTTGTATATCGCGGAAGTCGGGGGGTTGTTTGCAGGTCAAGGAACACCGGAAGTGCACTTCACCTGTCCGAGAACCCGCAAGAGAAAAGGTCGGGTAAGTATGGAATTGGAGGTGCGAAAGAGATTCCAAGAAATGGTGAAATATGGAAAGTGGATGCAAGGGCTTCAAAATGGGGTGACAATAGTTCCCCAGGAGACGCGAGGACCCGAAGGTCAAATTGTAGGTCTTGGAACTTTCGTGTGCAAACTGTGTATCATAGAAGAGGGTATGATGTGGGAGTGCGGTAGTAAATTTGTATATCGCGGAGGTCCGAGTGTTGTTTGTATGTCACAGAACAATGGAAGTGCAATATAAATCCCACCTGCCTGGGAATCCGCGATCTGAAAATTGGCTAGGCATGGAATGGCTAGCGGACAGTTGGAGTCGCGATATAAAAGAACGAGCACAAATTTGAACCTGTGAGTCCGCCAACACGCGCATTGAGACATTTTCGGAAAAATGACTAAGTAACCAGAAAGAGAGAGTAGAGGGGAAAAAGAAACAGGAATTTGGTTAAGTATAGAAGAGGGAAAAGAAGGTCCAATATATTCAAATTTGCAATAGATATTCCATTTCCTGGAAATTTCTTTTCTATATGTTTCTGGAGAAGTTGTATACATATTGCATATACTTGGAAAGAAGTCTGAAGGTAGCGGGCAAAGGAAACAACAACTAGAAATTGGAAATTTCCTAAACCCGCGAACTCAATGATCCGCGAAAGAGATGTCAAGAAATGGTCAAGTGTGGAAAGCGATCGGAAGGGATTCAAAATAGGGTGACAAGGGTTCCTGAGGAGACGTAAGGCCCCGACTGTCAAATTGCATGTATCAGAACATTTCAGTACAAAATGTGTAACACAAAAGAGGGGATGATGTGGGAGTCCAGAAGTAAATCTGCATATCGTAGAAGCCAAAGTGTTGTTTCCAGGTCACAGAACAATGGAAGTGCAATTTAGAGAAAGGGGAAGCGCTCGGTCAGAATCGCGATATAAAAGCATGGATTAAAATGTAAACGCGTGAATCTGCCAACCCACACAACAAGACATTTTCGGAAAAAACCCGACTAAGTAACCAGAAAGAGAAACTACAGGGGATAAAAGAGTGGGAAAATAGAAAGGCGGAGGACAATTTTCGTAAGCGGTAATTGGTTTCAAACAAGCCCCATTTTTGCAAAACCATCATTTTCTAGTAATTGTGAGCAAATGCTTTGTTGAAGATTAGATTTTATTCCAACTTGTGGGAGTAATTGTGTTCTTGATACATTCTTCCATGACTTTAACATATTAACTTAAGTATTAAACTTCTTGCGTGATGGGTTGTTAGCATTAAATCTTAATAATTGCATGTTTAGAAACAAGAATGACGATCTTTAATTTTATTATTGTAGTTGATTTCATAGGCCCATTTGACTACAACCACCATATATCATTTGTTTTCCCTTTTATTAATTCGTGAACAAGAAATTTGGTAATTTCATTAATAAAGTAAAAAATGCTCAAATAGAGGCCAAGGGATGGACAACTAATAAAATGTTCCCTTTCGGACTAAAGGAATCAAGCAAGCGAAAGGGAAATAAGAAATCGTTTGCTTAGCAAGATTGAGATGAAACCATAATTTCTATGGCGGGGCTTGGACTGCAACATTGTGATTTGGTCTTGCTATGTTCTATCTGCATTACGAATAGAATTGAATGTTGATTTGAAACTGTCTAAAATTCATTTTTGTTTCCATAAAAGCCTGATGGATCGACACAATGCATTGTCATATAATTGTTAAATGCTCCATTTTAGATCAAATTACTTAAGAAGATACAATATCGAAGAACTACGAGACTATCGAACCATGCCAATGAGAAGAGGTGTTAAATTCAGAAAAGAAGCAGAAAACCAAGACTCCAAGGAAATTTTTTTAATAGTAAATCTGTTAAAAAAAAATAATACTGGGCACTGTATATCTATCCATAGAAATTGGACCAAGTTCTTTGGGCCAAAACATTGAACATATTTGCCATAAACACAGGCACATGATTTGCAACATGCAGGAGCCATCGAGATGCTCTTCAACATGCATACAAAACTGATTACCATGCTTTTTTTTAGGAAATCCTTGCAGTCCTCTCCTCGAGGGGTCAATGTTCGGTGCCCCGATATCAATATCTTGCGGAAGACCTGAGGCAACAAAGAAACAAGAGAGTGGTTCCACAGTGGAATAAATCCTTGGCTTGAAGAAGATGAACAACAGTCCTGCGGTAAAACTGATAGTTCTCACAAGCTTCCCGTGAGGAAGAAGACGAAAAACGTTGCAGGGCAAACGGAAGAGCCCGAAACTGAAAGTTAGGACACACCAAGAAATCACCTCCTCAAAGTCGAAACATTCAAGGACACAGGTTGCACGAGGTCCAAATTATTCCATTCTGGGTGGAAGTAGATGAGTAGTAGGAATATGCCTTGCACTAGTGGGAGTTCTGGTCCTCATCCCCTAAGATGTTAATTGTATATCCAGAGAACAAGAGAGTGGTCCCACAATTGAATAATTTTTTGGCTTGAAATGTGTCTCTGGGAGCATCAATAGGTAATTTCCTTATAGTGAAAGACTTCTGCCTAGAACAAACTAATTTTGGACCTCTGGAATTGCTACTTTCCAGCTGCAAAGCGGCTATTGCGTTTAGCGTCGATTTCTTTTATGAAACCCCTTCTTTTGGTGTTGTCAGGGCCGTCATCATTGAGCCGGGAAGTGCCACCCATTATGGTTGATTTCAATTTGGGCGCAGGAGTGGGAACAACATCTGCATTGTCATCATCCATTGTCATATCATCGTCCATCAAATTATCTTCTTCTGGCTTGAAATCGATCGCATCAACCTCTGCGCCAGCCATCAATGCAAGTGGGCAGGTTGTCTGAGCAGGCACGGTTGCCTTGGAATTATTTGGCTTGAAATATATCTCTCGGTGCACCAAGGGACCATCTCCTTTTTTTCTCTTGGGTAGAGGGAGATGAGTAGTAAGAATATGCCCTGGAATATTGGAACCTCTGACATCATGCCTGAAGGTGTTTACTATATCTGGACAAAACTATTGTGGAACTGCTGCCATAAGTTAACGAGAATTTCCGTTTTCTCCGGATGATGTTTGAAATGAAAATTGGGGAGGGATAATATAACCCTCCACAAATCTTGGTTTAATGTGTATCAATGGAAGATCTCCTTGAGCCTTTCGTTGATCAATGATAATCTCGAGGGTTCATGTGTAATGATTTGTAACCATTAAAGCTTACTAATTGCATATTTAGAAAAAGTGCGAAGGTGGTGGTGACGGTGAAGAGCGATTAAGAATTAGGTATTTGGTAAAGGCGTCAATCGGTCGACGCACGAAAGAGATTGCATCATGATTGAAATGAATACTTGGAAAGGATAACACTCTTCTCTGCAAATCTTGGTTTAATTCGTATTAATGACAAATATTCTCCAGCCTTCCAGACATTAATGACTATCTTAACGGTTCCTGCACAATGAGCTACTAGCATTAAAGCTTAATAATTGCATATCAAGAAAGAAGTACGAAGGTGGCGGGGATGGCGAAGAGCGACTAAGCATTGTACATTTTGTCCACCCGCCAACCCACGAAACAAATTCCAAGAAATGACCAAGTATGGAAAGCGGTCGGGCGAGCTTCAAAAATAGGGTCACAATATATACTCAGGAGATGTGAGGGGTCGATGGTAAAATTGTATGTCACAATGACAAATTTCGGCTGTAAATTTGTATATCGTGGAATTCCGGGTGTTGTTTGTAGGTTGCGGAATAACGAAAGCGCAATGTTCAACAAGCCTAGCCAGGAACCGACGATGGTAATAGTGGCCAAGTATGCAATGGGCAAGCGGTTGGTCGGACTCGTGATATAAAAGCATTAGACATACTCAGAACAAGGAATATTGACATGCTTGAAAACATGGCCACAAGCTCTACTTAAGAGACGTGAGGGTCCGATGGTCAAATTGTATCTACCCCAACTGTTGAATGCAAAATGCTTAACACGGAACATGAGACAATGACAGATTTTGAAGGTCAATTTGTATATTGCGGAACTTCGGGTGTTGTATATAAAAGCACGAGACATTCGGAAAAAGGACACATTCTGAAAAAGGACCAAGTAAACAGAAAGCGAAAGAAAATGAGATAAAGGGGAATTTGTTTGTTAATTTGTAGATCGCGGAAGTCTAAGTGTTGTTTACAGGCGACGAAACAATGGAAACGCAAAGTTGAACCCGCCTATCCGAGAACTTGTGATCCAAAAATTTTGTTCAATATGAAACGAGGAAGCAGTCGGTCGGGCTGGTGATATAAAAGTAACAGTGGAAATCTTAATACGTGAATCCGCCAACTCCCGCACATAGACATTTTCCTAAAAACGAGTAAGTAACCAGAAAGGGAAAACAGAGGGCAAAAAGAAAGAGGATGGAAATTTTTAGAAGCGGGAATTGGTGTAAGAAAGCTCCATTGATGGTCTTAATAAGTAATTATGAAGTGCATTAAACATGTGAACATGTTCTTCAATCAAGGAATAGATAAATCGATCCATGCTTATAGTTTCTAGGATCTGTTTGTATAAGAGAAGCCTTGAAAAGCTACAAGAAAATCAATTTTGGGATGTTTAAGTAAAGTTATTGTATTGTCAAGTTCACCGCAAGTATAACAATGACGAATTTGAATTTTAATGTCCTCTCGTTGATATGATAGTTCCATTGGACTTTACATAGTATATATCCTTTTATTTCAAATTAATCCAGGGGATGAATTTTGCAAAGTTCATCGATCAAGGAAAAGTGCTAAAACGAGCCACATATTACATTTGCGTCACAGAGCTTATATTAAAAGGCAAAGCATGTCCTGTATAGTCTTTAAGATCATAGAAAAACTGCCAAGATCCTGAATGTATTATTAATTTTCCAGAACGAACCATACAACCAAGAACCAAGTAAACACCAAATGTATTGAAAGTTGAGGCACAAGGCAACACATGAAGATAGAAGGCGTCAAGCAAGATCCCACAAGGTTCCATAGAGAAGTACACATCGATCTTTGCATCAAACAATTTGATATATATAAAAAAAAACACGTGGCATTGGTTTTATCTTACATCTGGTATATGTTCACACGAGAAAATAACTGGGGCCATGGGATATGAACAAAATTCTGTCAAACACAAGAGAACACAAAACCAGCGGAGCTTCGCCATTGTACCCTAGCTATAACTAGACCTCAAAATGGAGAACAAGAAAGTTGTCGATTACTATTTTACCATTAAGCAAGATCACTATGGACATTTTCTTCTGATAGTTCCATGGTCTATCACTACCAGTTTTAAAAATGCCAAATTTCCAATATTATTGGAAATGCCTGATGGTTCTTCCCAGAGGAGCAAGCTATTTCGACGGTTCAAAGGATGGGCTTGAGTTATTTATAGTTGGATACTTTTTATGGGGTTTGTGCTCATGCTTCCCATTTCTGGACTGAACAATCTTATGCGCGTGTACATCACCAACAACTGCACCCGCCTGTATGAATTCCAATGCCCGAACTCCCCAATATCTATAACGAGTTCTGAAAATCTCAAGCTCATGTTTCAATCCATGCTGAGTCCTTTTTTTTCAATTAGGGCATCAATAAAATGCAGATACCATATCATAAATGTATAGTTGGAGACCAACTTTTTTTTTTATTTGGGTACCAAAAAAAATGCAGAAATCCTGCCATGGATATATAGTTGGAAAACAATTGTCCAATTTGGGCACCCAAAAACATATAGACTCCTCCAGCAAAGCCACAAACCACCATTTTTTTTTTCATTTGCACACCCCAACAAGTATGCAAAATTCTTACTGGGAGATACAAAAAAACATCAAAATAACAACATTGATTGCATTTGTAGTTAGATTCTCCTTGTTGTTTCAAGTGCACAAGAAGAGACAAAATCTCTGGAAAGATAATTTTACAACTATAGATGTAAACTACGAAGAAATCAAGTCCGACGAACATTTATATGGGTGTTGAAGAAAAATTACAAACACACATGAGATTTTTTCGTTTCCTGCCAAAGCTTGACATGATTTTTATTTTATTTATTTATTATTTATTTTCAGCCAATATGCAATATTGCATTGTCCTCATTTAAGGTAAATTTGCTATGTATCCGAAAGTCGCACATCATGTAGACATTGCTTGCCTTTTCCTGCAGGTATGTTTCATATGACAATT
>SNQJ01S0020103.1:58981-78183 GCA_010110895.2 Picea sitchensis
ACAAGGTTGAAAGAGATGGAATACGAAATAGGGTGTCAAGGGATACTCAGGAAACATGAGGACCCGAGGGTCAAATTGTATGCCTCAGATTTTTCGACTGAAAAAATGTGTAACAGTAAATAGGGCGTGATGGGGGGGTACAACGACTAATTTGTATATCGCGGAACCTCTGAAGCCAGAGGCGCAATCTTGAACCCGCCAGCCCGGAAACCCGCGATCGACAAAGTGGGTAAGTATGGAATAAGGTAGAAGCATGACCATAAATGTGAACCTATGAGTTCGTCAACCTGCGCACCTAGGCATTTTCAGAAAGACGATTAAACAAAGCAACCAAAAAGCAAAAGTAGACGAGAAAAGTTAAGTATAGAAGAGGAGAAAAAAAGGGATAATAGAAAATGGAAAAATTAGAAATGGGGAGGGCAATGTTTGGAAGCGGGAAGTCTCAACAAAGGCTCATTGTTTCCAAATCATCGTTTTCTAGTCCAATATTATATGCCCCCACCCGTTTTGTATGTTTAATTTACTAGCACAATTGGTATACCTTTTCGAAGATTGTACCACAAACTCCTTTGCTGTGGCATATAAGAATTTATCTTCCTGTCCAACCAATTTGTTTCTTTCAAGGTAGCAACGCCGAACATACAGTGGACATGAAAACAAGTAAGTATGCAGAAAGACGTGTAAAAGAAAGAAATGTAGTTCTATTTATTTCAATGTAGCAGCAAAGAGAATACAATTCACATGAGAATAAACAGAAAGATACGTAGTATATACATACAATAAAAAAAGGTGCAAAGTAGTAGAGCAAATACACTGACAATAAATGAAATACTAAACAATGGAATATGAAATAAGAGTACAGGTATGCACCTCTGTAACTCCTCTACTACATTCGCCCCAAAGAGTCCATCGTCCTCTCCAACCACTCTGTTTGTTTAAATGTAGTAATGCAGGAAAAATACAATGGACATGAAGGAAGTTAGTATGCAGGAAGACATGTAAAAAATAAATAAACATAGTTCAATTTTTTTCAATGTAGCGGCACAGGAGATATAAAGGACACGAAGATAAGTTATTATGTAGGAAGATACACAATATCTACATACAATAAACTAGGTGAACACATATACAGACAATAAATGAAATACAAAACAACGAAATATGAAATAACAATACAAGCATGTACCTTTCTATCTCCTCATCCACCGCTGCAGTTAAGACTCCTTCATTTTCTCCAGCTATTCTATTTGTTTGAATGTGAGAACACACAAAATACAATGAACATGAATGGAAACTGGTATGCAACGGAGAACAAGTAATATGTACATACACTAAATGAGAATCAACGAATATAATAAAAGATAATTAGAAACATGAACCTTTGCTTTTCTCCATCCATGGTTGTAAATATATAAAGTTTTTTCCTGCCCAAAATATATTACAAGCCACAAAAATATTAAGAAATTRCATGGCCATAGATAAATGATTTTGGTTTTCTGTTGCAAAGTATCCAKATATGCTTCCAGACATGGAAATATAATTTTGCAGTATCTTTCGTGTACATATCTTATTTCAAGTACAAGACAAATTGTATCGTGGTCACACCAGTCTGTGTAGAGGATAAAGAGGTTGTATTGTGATATGGAAAAATTTCACCATATATGGTTAATAAGTGTGTTTTACACATGTTTTATTTTAACAAAAAGACATCGTATATTGTAATTGCACATGTAGTTGTCCAATTATTTCGTATGCAACTATTTTGTATCATGTCAACACTGAAGTATCAACAAAATTTTACAGCAGAACAGGCAGGCACAAAACATGCGGCAGATCTCGACTTCGCCAGACACGACAAACAACAGAACCGTAGGTCCACTCGCGGGTGCAGGACTTGAACACTGCAAAGCTCCAAAAAAAAAAACCCAGCTCCAACTGTCGGCGTAGGACCCCAACCTTGCAAAGCCGAAATAAACAAAAGAAAACAACGAGCAACAAACCAGTGAGAAAGCACTAACATGCCCAACTGCAGCCCCATGGCCCCAAACTCGTAAACTTGAGCCAAACAACAATAAGCACTAACCGACGAACCGACGAACCAACGAATTAACGAACAAGCAACAACCACCGAACTAGTAAACAACATAAGTATCTCCAACGATTACCAAACTGTAGCCGAAGCACCGAAGGAACCAAAAACATATGACTAGCATGCCAGTGGAAATAAGCAAACATTCTTACTTGCAAACTGCAAACACTGAACAACAAAGAACGAATAGAAAATGTAATCATGACATCCAAACTTACTCTAAAACGATGAACGACAGAAGCGCAGGTCAAATTGTGGGTGCACCACCTGGACCCCGCAAAGTAAAAAAAATAGATCCAACTGCGAATGCAGGACCCTAACCCTACAAAGTTGAAGTAAATAAAAGAAAGCAAAAAGCACCAACCGGTCCAACCGCAAGCGCAGGTCCCCAACCTTGCAAAGTTGAACCAAACAACAACAAGCCACAACTGATATACCAACGAACAAGAAGCACCTACCGAACCAGTAAACAATGTATGTAGCTTCAACGATGACGAAATTGCATTCCAAGCCTAGAAGAAGTATGAAACATACAATGCCTATTCAACTGGCGGTGGACAACAATATTGTCCAAATTCACTGCAACATTGTATGGAAAATCTCGAGGAAAAATGTACTCCGAGAAGCCTATTTAGGTAAACATTTAAGGCTGTCAGGCTATCTAAGAACCTCGCGGTATGCAAACATTTAAGCTGTCAGGCATGTTTCAGGACCTCGCGCTATGTAAACATTTAAGCTGTCAGGCCTATTCAAGCACCTAAAAAAAAGTGTCAATGATCTAAATCTTCGTATGTAAACATTTCAATACAAATACAAAGGACTAATAATAATAATAAAACTCAGAAGGACCGTATATGATCAAAAACTTTGGATATGCTAACATATCGAACATTGAGAATAACGAAGCTGGCAATAAGACCTCCAATCTGTTATCGTCAAATCATGACATATATGGTATTTTTTATTATATAAAAATCAATATTTTTAGTTCCCTAGTTCCAACAATAGGCACTGAATTATCCATTGCTATAATCCCTCTACCCCTTAGGGAGGGACTAATAATAATGAAATATATTAATAAAACACATATTGATATGCATACAATTTAATTTAATATGTTTTTGGAAGGATGTATATTGATATAAAGAATAGCAAAAGCATATGATCATATCTTTTGGTATTAATTGAATTTAAAATTTTATTAAATATAAATGATTTAATAAAAGATTAAATTAAATTTGTTTATTTATGAGTAATATTTTGATTGGTGGGTACGAGGTTATCGATTAGATTCTTTTATAACCCATTAACCCTTCTCAAATCCATCAAATCATAAAAGACTATAGATCAAATTTGAATCTCAAATCAAATTTATTGGAAAGAAATCACGAATCAAATTTGAATCGAATATCACATGGGTTGGTCGACAAATTCAAACAAAAAACAGATGATATGACATCACATCTCGGGGTAATCATCTGATATTGGGGATCCTTTTGGACGAAACGAAGAAAGTCTGGGAAGGGTTTAGGGTTTTGATGGGAAAGAGTGTGAGTGGGTTGGAAGGGCAGGGAGCATCGGGTCCCGCCCATTCTCGAGAATGGTGCAGAAATTGGAAGGTGATGCGGTGACAGTGCAACAAACGGACACCCCATTTGAATTTCGAGGTTAAGAAGAATAAATGGAGTCGGAGGAAGTGTGATCCCAGGGATTGGATTTCTGTCAGAAAAGCACAGGCCATCAACGCCCTGAAAAAGCCTACAAATGTACCCAGTTGCTGTTTTCAAGGACTGCAACAAAAATATTATAGTGTAGGTAGTAAAAGCCTGGGTCTCAGAAAATACAGGGTGCTGTTAGTGGCCTCTGCTGTTTTGTTTGGCTTGGTTTGGCTTCTTGTGGTAGAGTATTTTGTTGCGAGGAGGAAGGATGAGCAGCAACAATGTGATGCCTGCGGAAAGACAGGTACAAATTCAGATCCAGGATGGAAAGATGGGCATGGGGATTGGGATGGATTCGAGTACCATGAGTGGGCCTCTCGTTGCCCACTCTGGAATTCTTGATGGAGATTATGAGAAGAGGCCAGCAGTCTGTAAGATGCAGATGCGGTTTGATCTTGCTAATGTTGGGCTCCGTGTGCTGAGCTTGGCTTGCTCACTAGTAGCTCTGGTGTCCATGGCAAGCAATCAGGAGTCTGGTGTTGTTACTGTGTTTGGGTTCAAGCTTCCTGTGTATTCCAAGTGGTCCTATTCTGATTCATTTGAGTGAGTTTTCAATTGGTCCTATTCTGATTCATTTGAGTGGGTTTCAAGCTGTGTTTGCACTCTTTAATGGCTTGGCTTTGGCATTTGAGGAAGTGGGTGTGTGGTATTTTTGTGTTATTGCAGTTGGTGTGCATATTTAGTCACATGGAGAGCGTTTTGTTGTTTGAGTAGTTTTCAATGGTTGTACGTTTATTGCAGTTTTGATCATGATGTTTGTGTGCAGATTCCTGGTGGGAGCTTCAGCTGCAGCTGCTGCTCATTCATTGCTTCAACTTCTGCTATGTGGGATGAAGATGGTGAAGAGGGCATCTACTATTCCCAGCAGGAATCATGCATGGTTGTTGTTTGCAGGCGATCAGGTACACCGTTGTTTCTCAAATTTCACGTGAGTGTTATGAAAAATTGGCAGTGTCAGCAAGGACTTACATCTCCCTCACCCTTCAGAGCTGTATTTTTAGTTTTGAAAATTTATTTGATTAGAGACACTGTTTAAACATAAATAAACATTAACACATATATATATCATTGAAGGCCTCTCCCTCAGCAAGGAAAGGGATAACTTTCCTTCAGACATATATCATTGAAGGTCTGTTTCTTAGCAAGGAAAGGGATAACCTTCCTTCTCTCTCTCACATATGTCAGTGAAGGCCTGTGCCTCAGCATGGAAAAATACAACCTTTCTTCAGTAATTTGACGACCTAAGCTTTTGAGTCAAGGGATGGACTTATTCTTTCCAGATAGATACAATATCAATGGAAGAAGTCTGTCAGAATTGACATGTTTTTGGTGTGTGTAATGTGTTATAGACTATTTCTGTTTTAGAATTGATAAGAACCATTGTTATTTCTATTATCTTCCCAAGCCTGAAAATATTGGCGAAAGTAACCAAGTATTTAGCTATACTGAGATGTGATCATAGAAGTACCTGGAGTTCCTTATCAGGAATGGCCAAAGAAATTGCATTTCAATATTTTCAATAGGCATCTGAGTTCATCATTTTTTATGGGAGAGGCATGGAAGCACTCTCCAGTTTGATCCCTGCTCTTTATTCCAGGATATTTAGACCTGGGTCCATAGTGTTGATAATCCATCAGGGTTGTTCAAGTGTTGATAACCCATATGGGTTGTTAGAAATCCATGTTGTCCATTAATTATTGTCTGAAAAAATCCATCTGTATCAGCCCCGTTGAAATCTGCATTAGATTGTTTAAATGCATTCTGAATTTTACCAGAAAAGAAGCACATGACATATGGTGGGTTTTTGTGTTTTCAGGTTTTTGCATATGGGATGCTGGCAGCAGCATCGGCAGCTGCAGGAGTGACGAACCTCAACCGCACTGGATTCCGCCACTCCGACCTTCCAAACTTCTGCAAGCCCCTCCATCGCTTCTGTGACAAGGCCGCCATCTCCATCGTTTTTGCATTCATCAGCTCTCTCATTCTGGGAGGCTCTGCAGTTTTGGACGTTTTCTGGCTCTCCAAAAACTAGCTACAAGCTTGCTTTCTGATGTAAGATTACTTGTTTATTTCTCTTCTTTTCATCCCCGCGGGTATATATTATTCTCCTTGGATAGAGAACTTTTTCGTTCTCTGGTGCTCTGAACAAAGAAGTTTTTTTGGAGAAACCATCAGCTCTGAATTAATGGTTTACTATCTGATATGTTGTTCGTTAATAGGATTATTAATGCCTCCTTTCCTGGAAAATCTCTTAAGAGTGGCTTTGTTTTTGAGGATGATGTGATATTCTACAGGAAAAAAACCATGGAGCAAATTTTATGTTGTGCATGTATTGACTGTTTAACATTGCTGTCCACCAGAATCAGAGAAACTGCTCATCATCTTGCATGTACGATAGGTAGGTTAGATGGTTTCTTTCCATTGTTATGCACATTTTTTCAGTATTATGATAGAGTTACCATGATTTTCTTTGCTGGGATGGTTTATTTTTAAATTCTGGAAGATTGGAAGATTGTGATTATCTTCAAAAGATGTTCTTGGTTTTGAAAATTCGCTTTTTTCTTTTTTCCATGGAAAAATGTGAATATGCTGAACATCATAAATTTTTAAGCCTTCTTCTTTTTATATTTCTTTTTATATGTCTTATGTCTTTTTTTTGCACGAGGTTTATGCCTTTTTTTTGCATGAGGTTTTTGCAAGAGACAAGGTACAATTAAATTGAAGAATTTGAAATTTGAACTTCATAAAAAATAACACTTCATATCACAACATAACACTTCATATCACATATCACTTATTATTGGTCAATTTATCTAATATATTTCAAATTTAATAACATAATTATATTAAAATAAATAAATTGTTTGATCAAGAATTCCTATCAGAAGATGATGTTCCATTACCTCATCTTACAAGTAAGTATTTTTAATTAAAAATAATTTATCTATAATTTTAAAATATATTTCAAATTTAATAACTTAAATTATATTTAAATAAATGAATTCTTTGGTCAAGGATTCCTTATGGATCACAGGATGATGTTCCGCCACCTCATCTTCCAAGTGGGTATATTTTTTATTCTATTTTATTTAAAAAATATTTATTTTTATAAATTAAAAAAATATTTTAAATTTAATATTTAATTATATTTAAAAAATAATTTTTTATAATGTTGATGATGGTGTTGGTTAACTCAAATTGAAATTGTTCTATCTAATTTTAAGAAATATAAGAAATAGATTATTTGGATTTTTTCAAGATTTTATTTATTTGCTAAAAAAATATTGAAAGAAACATTCCAAGATCACCATGATTTTGATGAGTTAGAAGGTTGGTATTGTCAAACATCTTTTGAAATTGAGAACAAATTTGGGTATATGAAAGACATTCTAAGAGAAAGTGTTACAAAGCTGATAAATTCTTTCATAAGACATTCTAAGAGAAAGTGTTACAAAGATGATAAATTCTTTCATCCCAAGGTATTTTGGGAATTGCCCAACTTTACTATGAAGTTTATGAGAAATTGTTTTTGATTTTAGCAATGTTGATTTTTTTCTTTACACTAGTCAAAACAAAGAGATACTTTGGACTTTCAAAGTTAGGGGTGATTACCTATCTTAATTTTTTGTAAAATTTTCTAATGCTTTATTGCAGCGTAATTTCTCTTTAAATTTAGAGGTAATAATATTTTTAATATTATGGTTATTTTGTATAATGAATTCTTCCTTTATTCTCCAATGATTTAGCCAAGACTTGATATATTTATGCCATCCTTGCTTGAGTCGTAGGTGGTTTTGGTTAGAGGTTGAAGTAGTTTTGGGAAGCCTCTTGTCTTCTATATTATTTAACTTCTTCTTGTACATTAGGTACTTAATCATAGCCATGCTTTCAATGGGGGAAAGACATGTTTCTATGAGGAGGATAAGATAGGATGTATTGTTTTTAAGTTTGACATTATAAGTTATATTTTTTTTTGTATATGTTATTTCTCTATGATTCTCTAAAGATATTGCGTCTTCGAACTTCACAACCATATAATATAACAAAAATTATGAGAAGTCTCAAAGAGAAGTGTTTTTTTATTACATAACCAAAGGTCTATTGATTTACAATTATTTTCAAGCCCATAATAAGCTTTCCATTGATTTATACCTTTCTCAATGCTATGGTTCCAATTGTGTTTGTGATGAATATTGATGTTGAGATATTTATGCGAAGTCAACTCCTTCAAGTTGTCATATACAAAAGTATCGTAAATGATCTTTTTGTATTTAATTATCATGATTTTTGTTTTATCAGTGCTAATAGTGATACTCATATTAGAGTAGAAACCTTTGAGGATTTTAAGTTTCTTTTCGAGATCATCGGGACTCCTCACCATAAGAAAATCATCTTTGGCATAAATAAGAAGGATGATGACTATGCCAATGAAAGTTGAGTTGACACAACTTGTCTTCTTCAAACACTCTTTTAACTTGATGTATATACTAAAAAGGGTAGGGGACAAGGGACAAGGGACAACCTTGCTCGACTCTTATATTACAATTAATATCTTTCGACCAGTTCTCAGTGTTCCTAAACTTGACAATAATGTTCTCATGCAACCTTAGTGCAATAGCTCTGAATTCAAAATGAATTTTTATGCCTTTTAACTTGTTCCAAAGGTTCATCTTGGGCATTGTGTCAAAGCGTTTTTTAAAGTCAATGAAACAACAAATGAGATTGGTTTTATTATTGCGACATTTCTTTGCAATGATCCTAAGCGTAACAAGGTGGTCCAAAATGGAATGATAGCTCTTAAAATTGGTTTAGCCTTCAGGTTTTTTTACATGGCTCTCTAGCCATATGCTAATTTATTTTCCTAAATAATTCTGTAAAGCTTAGCTAAAATAGGGTTAAGCATAATGGTCTTATAATTAGAGGAATTGTTTTTATCTTCACTTTTAAAAATAGGTATAATGAAGCTTTGAGTCCAAGGTTTAGGGAAGTCTTSCCTCACTAAATTAAAGAATCGATACATATAAGAGATGAGGATATRCTCTTTTATTTTTAAGATTTGAACTTGATAACTTTCGATGTTTTTAGCTTTCTTTTTTGCAAGCTACTTAATCCCAAACTCTATATCTTCTATGAGAAAAAACTTCATCTTTTATAGAAACAATTAGAATGTTGTTTATAACAATAAGAAATTTGTAAAAAAATTTAAAGTAGAAATTCTAACCTCTACTTTATTTAAAATTTAAATGAATTACAAATTTCTTTTTTTAATAAATAATGTTTTATAATTAACCAATCATGAGAAACATTCCATAAATTCTTCACTATAACCTTTTTCTTTCTTGCACACAACATTTTTATTTTGAAATAAATTAAGGAGTCATCAAAAACATTGCATGAAGTTCTTATTATTCCTTTTCTCATCAACATTTTTAGCATGTCCATTAAATAATATTTTTTCTTACATTCTGAAATTTAATAATTTAATATATTAAAAAAAACAAGTCCTTACCTTGCCTTTTGTTTTAAAAAGTTATTTTATATTTAATAACTTAATCATATTAAGAAAAAGTAAGTCTTTACCATGCTCATATTTAAGGAAGTATTTACC
Source organism: Picea sitchensis (assembly GCA_010110895.2). Lineage (NCBI taxonomy): Eukaryota > Viridiplantae > Streptophyta > Pinopsida > Pinales > Pinaceae > Picea > Picea sitchensis. Next base: position 68,397 of record SNQJ01S0020103.1, read on the forward strand.
TCTCATCTTTTAAAGTGTACTTTATATTTAACGGTTTTATCATATTTAGAAAAGTAAATTACACTTTATAATGATGTGTGGGAAATATTAGTAAATTAAAATGGAAAGTATTAAAGTAATGTAAAAAATGTTTATAGATTACAATTATATAATAATAATAATAATAATAATAAAAAATAATTATAAAATCATCTTTAAAAATAAGTAAATAAGTAATATTAATAAATTAAATGAAAATCATAATTTAATATATGTGTGTAGTTTGAGTGTATTTAATGGTTCAAAACATGTGTTTCTTCCTAAAAGGGTATAAGTTCAAATTGAGAGGGGGTTAGGGTATGCATACTTTCGTAGACTTTAAAAGTTAAATCCTTGTGTGGAGGGGGTCCCTTGTCCTACAAACAAGGGGGTCTCATACACCAATTTGGTGTTTGGTTTGCTCATGACCTTAACATTATATATATATAATTTTAAGTGCCCAAAGGGGTTTGATCCAATGGTAGTATGCATACCTTCATAGACTTTAAAAGTTAAATCCTTGTCCCACAAACAAGGGGGTCTCATACACCAATTTGGTGTTTGTCTTGCTCATGACCTTAAAATTATATATATATATATATATATATATATGCCCAAAGGGGGTGGATCTAATGGTAGAAAGCGATGAGTTTTCCACCATTGGGCAAGGTTCAATTCCATTGAGGGTGGTTTAACCTCGAGCCATCGGGATACCTTGAGGTAGTGGTCGAACATGTGGTTGCACCTAGAGATATTATATTAAATGACACTATGGCCCAAACACACACATAAGTGGATCAAAGCCCAACCCCATGTCCTTAAATTTGAAAAAAAGCCTTGAGGGTTAACTCTATTGGTCTAGAGTTAGATGTGAGTTTCTCATGTTTGTTGTTGGTCATAGATTTGAATCTCTTGATTTCCTCGGCGCGAGGCCTTGTAATCAAGGTCGACGGTTTACCACGTTTACCATCCACGATTTACCCCATTTACGCCTATGCTTTTTATTTGGGTATTATTATTTTTTTTTAACAAAAACGATTATAATAATATTAGAAAAAGGCCTGGATATCTCCAAAAAAATCCAGAATTACAAATTGCCCATGGGCCAAATGTGCATAAAAAAACTTGATGTCTTTGTCCCTATTCATATCTGTAGTTTYCGAGTTGAGCTGATGCAGTTTATACAAAAATTCCAAGGGAAGATGGCTACGAAAGAACAAAGAAAATACAAAACTTTGTTAAACATGCAAACTATTGCAAATGCAGATTTGTGTCTACCTGATTCTGTTGGTGGACCTCGTTCTCCTGAGCTGCTGCTGGGTCTGGATATTCTGCATGTATCGCTGCTGGGACCAAAGGAGCATTTAGATGCAGTTGCGAGTGGGATGCTTCATTTGAAGCTTTGGATTTTGCAGAAACGAATGGATGGTTGTGCTCTTGGATGCCTTGTCGTTGTCAAGACCGACGAATGGAGCGAATCAGAGATGTGTTCCCATTGAACGCGTGCATGACTAGAGCCAATTCTTCATTGTGACGTTGCTCCTGATCCTGAAACTATCGATATTGTTGTTCAATTTGAGTTTTGAGCGTTGCAATTTCCTCTTGCTGCGCTTGCATGTGTTCCTAAATTTTGCCAATGGCGCATTCCGAGCACTGGAAGTCACCCCTGCTACGACGCCACATAATTGTGAGGGGTTGATAGTGTGCAAACGACAAAATGAGAGACCAAAGCTTGGGATGAGATCAAACAGTGCCACCACCTTTGTGCTTCAGATGCATTCCACGCTAACGAATAAAGAGAACTAGCGGCAAAAGAATGCGAAGGATAAGAGCCAGTGACATGAAGTTGGTGGAATGAGTTCCGCGCGAGTGGATGACAGAGGGTGAGGCCATGGTTGTGTGTCCCATAAATATCCAGGTTGTGCGAGGATTGTTGTTGGGGGGAGTGAGGAGTGCAGAGTACCATTTCCAACGTGAGGGGATGAAGGAAAAGACATAAAGCAGTATGAGGGGGAGTGCATATGAAGGAGGAAGTCGGTCAAGAGACCAATCGACACGCGTGAGAGGATTAGGGCACGTGAAGAGAGTGTGGATTAGAGTTTTCCCAAAGGAGGGATGTGTGTGCAACGAATTGTCCAAGGGAAGTAATGTAGGAGGTGCATTATGCCTAGGGAATAGGTTCATAGCGAAATGTGGAGCCGTTCCTTAGTTGTCAGGTATAAAACTGTTTTGCTTCTTTAGCGAGAGAGTCGACTATGGCGTTATGAGATATGTACACGTGGTAATAACTAACTTTACCAAATTTGTATTCCAAGTCTCTGATTCGAAGAAGAGCTTTGGAAATAATGGGATGCGTGGTCTTGAGATTTTGGAGAAGTCCCTTTGTGATTAGATTAGAGTCCCCAATTACCGTGAGCCTTGAAGATCTATTGCCTGGAATAAGGCGAAGTCCCATGAATATTGCAAGGACCTCTGCGTGATTATTAGTGGCTTTTCTTAATCCCTAAGCGAAATCCAGAACCTTGTTTCCTTCGGAGTCGAAGACAACTCTCGTCGCACCTACCACCCCTTGTCTGGGTATTCTTTTAGTAAAATAAGTCAAACCAAGCTCTTTGATTGCCATTGGAGATTCAAGCATAACAATCCATTTTATAGTTTCAAAAATAGTCCACTCAAATACCAAACTTTTTTCGATCATAGCTCGAGTCTAAAAGGAGATTGGTAGTTTGCATAAGGCTTTGTTTTACTAGAGTTTCGAGAACACAACCATTAGGCTAATTCATTGGCCAATGAAGCAATTGTCTACAATCCTTGAGTCATTTGGAAAAATGAGGGGTGGTGCTTTCACCCCATTCCTTAACAACCTTAGCAACCTTTGGTCATAAGTATAAGGATACTCAACATCGTAATTAATTGCCACTTGTCCATAAATCTCTACCATTAGATTTTAAGTATAAAGTATATATATGAAAGGACACACACTCCCATCACTCACATGCATGAATTAATGGTTTCTTTGTCTCTTGAACCCATTGTTGAAGTGTTTTTACAGTAAGGTGGGATAAGGGTTTGTAGTGAAAAGGTGTTTTTTTCGATGCAAAGGGGAAGATCGCTCGACCAATCCTGGTAAGACCTCTTTGACTCTAGTTAGTCCTATGGAACTCAATTTATTAGAATTTTCCTCGAGGTGTGAAGAAGACATTTGTTATTGGTATTGGTCCTTGAGGGAAGGGAGTACTCTATGTGTGGTTTTGGTATATTTTTAGGACCCTTGGTTCCTCTAGAGTCTTTTTGGCACATGCCCTTCACGTTACTTGATATATCTTTGCGCTTGAGAGTCTCTTTATTGGGTGATTTCTCTACGGTACATTTTGAGCACTTGCCTCTTAGTCACAGTGTTCCTTAGCTCTCAGAAATTTTGGTTATTTGGTATTTATCTGTGGAAAAGGGGTTTTCCCATTGAGTTTTGGAAATAGGGATTTTATTGGAACCTCTCACTTGTGTCTCAATCTGAGCCTTGGAACACATCAATCAATCTTTGGTATTATTGTTTTTCTAGCTCCGTTGTTCATATGGATTATAGGGAAGCACAATAATTTAGGAGGGTATTGAGAAGACATGAGGAGTCAATGTAGTGTTATATATATTCCCTTTTTTTAGCGACCTCCAAGGACCATGACAATGAATATTAGTGCATTTCACAAACAACTATAATCATGAATACCCTTGAATAACAAAAACATAAAATTGATGAACTGGACGTTGAGCATAACACATTGAGAAACATGGTTATCAACTTGAGTAAAGATTCACACTTAATAACTAATTAGAGAATGTCCACAAACTCTGTTTAGGCGGATCTAAAGGAAGAAGACATAGTGCATTGAATGTTGGGAGATATGGACCTTGAAAATCATAACTCCCTTCCTACCAATCATAGGTAGAGAGAAACTAATAGTCAAGATGTTTTTCGACAAGTTTTTATGTTCATCAAAGTAATCATAATTTTAGGAGTCTTTTTCAAATTAAATATCTACAAGTTTTTAGATAGAAATCACTGGGATGTAATAAGTGTAAACTTTTGAAAAAACTTCTCTATGACTTTTGAGAGCCACCACTCCTATTTGAAAACTCAAGACAACTATTTTTGTACTATGTGGTTCAATGTTTTGCTACAGTTTTTATAATACAAGCTTCCCAATTTCAATTTAAAAAAAAAATTTACATGTATTTTTTCGTCTTAGTTACCAGTTATTCTAAATAAATCATATTAAATTCATTCCTAAAAATAATTAAAATACAAAAAATATTAGGTGGTAGGAGCCACTATTCATAGCTCCGAGGTTTAACAAGTGGTCATGAGATATATGCGATATCTCTCTCCCAAAGTTGGGGAGGTCATGTGTTTGATTCTCTTGATCCCCTTGGGTTAGGATTCATAATCAAGGCATATGGTTTACCATGTTTACTATCCATGAATCATGGAGAAGTACTTGAAGGGTTTTCCAAAAGGACCCACTATCCATGACTTGTTAGTAGTTTTAATATGAAAGATTATTTAGTTTTAACTTGTTATGGATTGGATGGTACAATCAATATATTTACTTCATAACTAAATTATAAAATTATTAAGTGGGAGGAGACAAAGTCCATGAGTTTTTGGCAACTATGTAAGGTTATCTGATTATAAATTGGGATGGATTGGATGATATAGTTTGAGTGAATCTAACAATTAAGAAAATGTGTTTCCTCCTTGGTGATCATGGGTTCAAATCCATAAGGGAGTAGGATATGTACACCCTTGTAGACTAAGCAGTGAAATTATTGATTATGATCCTATAAAAAAATATAAATCTATCTTAATCTTTTTTTTTTTTTTAATATTTAAAAATTATTCATTGTAAAAGTGATTATCACTTGTTTTATAAAAGCATGTCACTTCATAAATAACTTATTTGTAAAAGTGGATTTATAGGTAAAGTTAGACAAGAAATGCAATATTTTTTAGTCAATAATCTCATTGTGCATCCATCACCACGTCGGATAATTTCTACTTGCCATGTGACACTTTGGTTATCTTTTATGAGTTCTTAAAAATAGCATAACTTTAACATCCAAAGTTTGTTTTCAATGCCATTTGTTTAAAACTGCCTATTTTTTCGAGAGTTTTTCATCCAGACAATCAATTTAATCTTTTGAATCCATATTACATGCATATTTTAATATGGTTAGTCCAAATGATATTTTTCTTACAGGTACCAACTACATTTCATGGAAATCCCATATGGAAGATGCACTATAAAGTAAAGCATTGTATAAGATTACTCCGAGAAAATAAAAATCCACCACTAATGTTGCAAATAAATCCAAATGGGATAATAAGAATGACGAAGCACGTGGATTAATCAAAATGCCCAACTCTCATAATCTAAGGTTTCGCCTTCAAGAAAATGATGATACAAATGAAGCTTGGAATAAGACGAAAGTCGTACTTGGTAAACACAATGTGATTCGAGCCCACTAGCTTGAAAATGAATTAATTTATTTGAATTCCAATGAATTCTCTTGCATTGAAGATTATTTATCTAAATCCAAAATACTTAGACTTTTACTTAAAGACTATAGAATAGACATGAAGGATGCCTGTTGTATAAATGATATGCTTTCCAAAGTTGATAGTGCTTATTCAGTTTTTGTATGTACTTTTGAATCCACCAGAGAATCTCTAGCGACATTTTACACAACACCCTCTCTTGAGTATTTTTGTGATTCTCTGATTAGATAGTAAGATACACTCTTGCATCTTGGAGTGATAATCATTGTAGGTACATCTAACAAAGCCTTAATGACCCAACATAAATATAAATCCAATCATCCAAAGAAGCAACATCCTCACAACAATACGAAAAATAAGGGTCCCAAACCCTCTCAACCAACTTCTATTCCCAATGGTGACAAAGGACCAAAAAAAAAAGTGAGAAGAGTGACAAACATTGCAATTTTTGTGAATAAGATGGTCATTTAGAGTCTAAATGTTTTAAAAATATGAAGGCATCAAAAGAAAAAATGAATAAGCACAACGCCAATCTATATTCTTCTTCTCATAGACATGCACATTCTACTTCTGGTTTTTCCTTCAATGCAACATCTACTTCTTCTAATGAGTGGCTTATTGATTATGGATCATCTTATCATATGGCTAAGGATAAAGCTATTTTTAATGCTCTTAATGAATGTAACACCAAACACATAATTGTTGGTGATGATAGATCTCTTAGTGTGGTAAGGTCTATAAGAGTTTATTTATTTGATAGTCATTTTAATGATGTATTATGTGTTCCAAGTCTGTCCTGCAACCTTCTATAAATGTATCAAATCATTCATTTAGGTGAAGGTAAAACAATAGAGTTTTATCCTCACCAAGTTGTAATCAAGGATTTAAAAGATCCTAACCATGTTCTAACAACTGGGATCATTGATGATATTCCTAGGTTGTATGACTTTGATTACTTTGAGTCATCATATTTTCCATTAGGCTTTATTGCTCATAGTAATTACTTGAGCAAACTTTGGCATGAACGGTTTGGTCATCTAAACTATCGCTTATTGTAGCAACTATGTAAACAAAATATGGTGATTGATCTTTCTCTCATTTATTACAAATATGGTGTTTGTGCTAGTTGTGTTTTAGAAAAACATCATTGGGGCAATTTTGACAAACATGCCTCTTGGTACGCCTCGGTCCACTTGCAACTTGTTCATAATGATTTGTGTGGTTTGCTTCCTTCTTCTTCTTTCTCTAGGTGCAAGTACTTTTTAACTTTCATTGACGATTTTTCCATATGCACTTGGGTTTATTTCTTAAAACTTAAGAGTGAAGACTTTGACATGTTTTTGTTAAGTTTTAGTGTTGTCATTAGGTTATTTCCAAATGACATGAGCATTCAATGCGTTTCCAAAACAACATCATAAAGAGGATGACTGAAAGAAACACAATCACAAGGTAAGCAACATTTTATCTTGGGAAACCCTCATGGGGGAGAAAACCCAACAAAAACTTCCTCAATAATAGATTTCCAATACAATGCCAAGACTAAGATCAAAACACCAAAGATAAACCAAGACTGAGCATGCACCTCTCTTCTCCTTCCTCCTGCAAATGCAACTACCTTCAAGATATGCACACTAGATGAGTGAGTGTGAGTGTGTATAAGTGAGGCATCATCCTCACATATAAATACTAGTTGAGGAGGTGCCAGGGTTATGTATCTTCACTTAGTGGGGCTGACTTCTCCTATAAGTGGTTAAAACCACTTTACAAGTACTAGGGGACGAATTTACAAATACCACTATACAAATGCAGTTTGACCAATCCAAAAAAGGGGATTTGATATCATACAATACCCGACATGATCAATATCCAAAAGGGAATTTTCTCTATAAGATAATAACTCAAAATTAATTAGAACATTCTTCAAAGATACAATATTTCAACACTCCCTCTTAACGAGAAGGGTATTCTACTGACATGACCCAATACAACATCATCAAGATAAGGAGAGGGAAACATCATCATCAACATTTGGAACACTGACTAGCACATCTACAAATCATCAGAAGTTTTTCTCATCATCAATATTATCATCATTTACAACATGGAGCTGGAGTAACATCATCATCATCAACAACAACATGAAGTTGAAACATCAACATCAATAACATGAAGCTAGAACAACACCATAATCAACAACACGAGGTTGGAACAACAACGTCATCATCAACATGTGACAACAAAATGAGGTAGGTGTATCAACAACAACATTTGTGGTACTCTGACAGAGCATCCTTACCGGACCTTTGGGATCTGCCCAGGAATCATAAGATTCCCTAGGATATAAAATCCTAACAAGATACCAGGTGGTACTCTGACAGACCGTCCTTACTGGACCTTCAGGATCTGCCCAGGAATCATACGATTTCCTAGGATATAAAATCCTAATGGAGCTACCACTACTGACCACAACTGACATATACATGCACATGTACTCTGACAGACTGTCCTTACTAGACCTTCGGGATTTGCCCAGGGATATTCAATCCCCTAGGATACAAAATCCTAACAGAGCTACCCGTTGTTAGTGAGGATACCATAGTATCATCAACATCACTCCCCCTTTTGAGGGAGGTCCTTTCAGACTACACCAAGCTTGTCTTGGAAGTACTCAAACTTCACATGAGACATAGGATTGGTCAACACATCTGCAACCTGTTCATTTGTGCCAACATATTGGATCTTTACATCTCCCCTCTACACCCTATCACGAATGTAGTGATTCCGAATATCTATGTACTTCGACCTATCATGGAAAACTAGGTTCTCCGTCATCTTTATATAACTTTGGTTATCACATAGGATCATAGTGGCTTCCATATCCATATCGAATAGACCTGTCAACAAATTCCAAAGCCATATGGATTCATACCTGGTGGAACATGCTGCAATGTACTCTCCTTCTGCCGTGCTGAGATCAATACTGGATTTATTCCTGCTTTGCCATGAATTCATGGCTGACCCCAAACTGAAACAACATTTTGAAGTGCTCTTTCTGTCTGAATCACTTCCAGCCCAATCTAAATCAGTATAACTATACAGCCTGAAGTCATGATCTCCAATATAACAAAGACCATAATCCAATGTACCCTTAAGGTATCTCATCACATGCTTTGTAGCTACAAGGTGAACACATCTGGGTTCCACCAGATACTGACTTAAGGTGTTCACAAAAAATAATATATTTGTCCTGGTATTCGTCAAATACATAAATGATACAATAATATGTCTGTATAGAGTAACATCAACTATCTCTGACGAAGTATCAACTAGGAGCTTCAAATTGGTTTCCATGGGTGTGTTCATGGCTTTACATTCCAACATGTTAAATCTCTTCAGTATTTCAACTGCATACTTCCCTTGGTTAAGAAAGATCTTCTTTGTTCTCTGCCAAACTTCAAGACCTAAGAAATAATGCATCAGGCCTAGGTCTTTCATATCAAACTCTACAACGAGATTCTTCTTGCAATATGTGATGCTTATCATTCATAACCTTGAAGTAAAGGTTATGATCAACTTTACTCTCGGTAAAGCCCAAGTGCATTAGGAAACTATCAATTCTGTCATACCAATCTCTAGGAGCTTGTTTCAGTCCGTACATAGCTTTCTTCAACCTGTAGACATGAGTCTTTCTATCTTCAACTTCAAACCCTTGTGGTTGTTCTATATACATTTCTTTTTCAATAACACCATTTAAAAAAGTTGTTTTCACATCCATATGGTGTAACTTCCACTTCATTTTGGCTGCAAGAGCTATGATGGTTTTGATAGAAGTGTATCTGGATACATGAGAAAATGTTTCTTCATAGTCAATACCTTCCTTCTGAGAAAATCCACGAGCCACAAATCTTTCCTTATGTTTTTCAATACTTCTGTCTATTGCATGTTTTATTTTGTATATCCACTTGGAAGATACCACATCTTTGTTATTTGGTATGGGAACTACTTCCCATACATCATTATTTATAATGGACTGGTATTCTTCTGTCATGGTGTCCATCCATTCTTTATTCTGAACGACTTCTTCAAATAAAGCAATATCCTTTTCTACGAGATCACACATCAAGGCCATATAGTTGGAGAATGGCTTAGGTTTCTTGCTTTGTCTCATGGTTCCTTTTGGGGCACCATACTTCTTTGCATCTTGAATAAGTTCTC
>SNQJ01S0020103.1:78193-107474 GCA_010110895.2 Picea sitchensis
ATCATGTTATTAGATTTATCATTGAGCAAATGTAGAATAATTGTGTAAATGAAAATGGAATAATGCTAAAACGAAGTTGTTATTGTGTATGTGTTTGAATAAATTGTTAATTGCTTAGCATCCTGTGGACGGGTGCTACAATATCTAAGTGGGAAAGTTCCAAAATTCCTTATGCTTTACTGTTGCTCTTTGGGAAATGATTCTTTATGTTCTTTCCTTGTGAACATCCCTTGCATACACCTTCATGATCAATCTTTAATTCTAGTAAACCTGTAACTACCTTTCTTACATATGGTAAGGATTTGTAGTTGATGTGGGCTAGTATTCTATGCCAGAGTTCACAAGGACTTTCAGTAGAGTGAGTTAAGGCTACATCTGAGTGACCTATTAATTTGTACAAAACACCTTCTTTTGTTCCAATAACAACTGCATCTACATAAGAACTTCACCATCCATGAATGCAACCATGAAACCTTTCTTATCTAGGGTTGAAATACAAAGTAAGTTCTTTATCAAACTTGGTACATAGAGTACATCTTTCATTTTCATCAAAGTTTCCCGAATCAAGTTTGTAGGTGGATTCTCTCATTCCTTTGATAGGTTACTGATAATCATCTCCAAGTGAAAATTTACTTTTCTATAAGGCTAGAGAGAATATCTTTCACGACCTTTCATGTGCTTGATGCATCTATCAGACCCAGAAACCGTCCTCTCTAGGCATCATGAGATCACGGTAATCTCTTCTTTAGTTAACTTCTTGGGTTGGCTCATCATCTTATTTACATGGGATGATGTCTTTCGATATTCTCTCTTGTGTTTCTTCCTTAGGTAAGGATGGTTCTTAGCAATGTGTCCCATCTTATCATAATGATAACATTGATAGGAGGATGTATCTTTTCCTTTTCTTTGAGCCTTATGATATTTATAGAATCTCTTTGGAGAGTTAGATTATTTATGAAAATGGGCCTCCTTTTGAAAATGAGAATTTCCATTTCCTATAGCATGAACAGCTGGGCGATATTTCATCTCTTAATGGGATAAACATGGTACCACTCTTGGCTGCTACGCGGAAATCTCTTCTTTAGTTAACTTCTTGGGTGGCTCATCATCTTCAGCTACATGAGGATGATGTCTTTTGTTATTTCTCCTCTTGTATTCTTCCCTTCTGGTAGGATAGTTCTTAGCAATGTGTCCCATCTTATCATAATGATAACATTGATAGGAGGATGTATCTTTTCCTTTTCTTTGAGCCTTATGATATTTATAGAATCTCTTTGGAGAGTCAGATTATTTATGAAAATGGGCCTCCTTTTGAAAATGAGACTTTTTCTTTCCACCCTTAGCATGAACAACTAGGGCTTGATATTCATCTCTTAATAGGATGGCTTCTCTGTTGGCCACTCTTGCTTCTTCTTGAACACATTCTTCCCACAATCTGTCAAATTGGAGTTTCTCTTTTCTTGCACAAATAGTTTGGATGAAGGCATCCCAAGGTATTGTGATACCATTAAGAGTTGCCATCATGATTTCATCTTGATCTAATTTTCCTCCAATCACCTCTAATTGTTCCTTGAATTGAGAAGCCCTGAAGAAATAGTCTTGAACTATTTCTCCTTTTTTCATCTTTGTATTCTTGAGTTGGGTTCTCAAGTTCATCTTCCAGTTGATGTTCTTTCCTTCATACATTCTGGTTAGGGCATCAAACATATCTTTTGGAGTATTCTTAGAATACACTTGAGGAATCAAGTGGTCTTTAATGGAATATGCAATTATTCTTTTATCCCTAATCATATCCTTCTTGTACTTCTCTTTGGCTTCATCTTCTTCGGGTTCCAGTACATTTTCTTTTATGAAATTTGCAAGGTCACTCTCTTCAAGAACGATTCCAATTATGTACTTCCAGGCACAAAATTTTTCCACACCTTCTAACTTGTCAACAAGCTTGGTGCTTGCAGACATCTTGACCTGAAGCTAGAAAAATGACCAGAAAATGAAAGTGCTTAGAAAATGAATCTGAACTTACCAGGAGATCGTTGGGTTGAGGCGAGTTTGTTGGAGGTGGCTATTTCAAAAAATTCCAAGTTTTACCCCTTGAAACTTGGCCTGTGCAATTATGGATTGGTACTTCTGGTACTAGTTCTAGTTTCCTGGTTTCCTAGTACCAGTAAAAACTAGGGTTTGACTTTCCGAAAATTCTGGCCACTGAAAAAAGTTCACTCAAGCTGCCAAAAGATGCACTGGGGAAAGGCACACTTCCCAAGATAGTTTTTGGTAAAAAAATCCTCTTCAATAAAAAGCCCTAATTTTCTTGTACGACAACAATGTCGTTTTTAGATACCCAGTGAAAGATGCTATATTCAGTTAAGCTCTGATACCATGTTAAGTTTTAGTGTTGTTATTAGGTTATTTCCAATTTACATGAGCATTCAATGCATTTCCAAAACAACAACATAAAGAGGATCACTGAAAGAAACACAATCACAAGGTACATAATATTTTATCCTAGGAAACCCTCATGGGGGAGAAAATCCAACAAAAACTTCCTCAATAATAGATTGCCAATACAATGACAAGACTAAGACCAAAACACCAAAGATAAACCAAGACTAAGCATGCACCTCTCTTCTCCTTCCCCTGCAACTGCAACTGGCTTCAAGATATGCGCACTAGATGAGTGAGTGTGAGTGTGTATAAGTGAGGCATCATCCTCACATATAAATACTAGTTCAGGAGAGTCTAGGTTTATGTATCTCCACTTAGTGGGGGTGACTTCTCCTAGAAGTGGTTAAAACCACTTTATAAGTACTAGGGGTCGACTTTACAAATACCACTATACAATTGCAGTTTGACCAATCCACAAAAGGGAATTTGATATCAAACAAGCCCCGACATGATCAATCCATAGAAGGGAATTTGATCTATAAAATAATAACTCAAAATTAATTAGAATATTCTTCGAAGTTACAATATTTCAACAATTTTTTGCCTACAAGGCCCTTTTAGAAAAACAATCTGAATATCAATTGTAGAGGTTAAGAACAAATAATGGAGGTGAATATGTTAATAACAAATTTACAACTCATTGCACTACGCAAAACATTCAGACGCAACACATTGTTCCCCATACACCACATAAAAATGTTGTTGTTGAGAGAAAGAATCACACATTAAAGGAAATGACAAACTGTATGATCCAATCTAAGGGATTAAGTCTTCATTATTGGGAGGAAGCCATTAATTGTGCCAATTACATAGTAGATCACACTCCCATGAAGGATTTAAAAAATATAACACTCGAAGAAGCATGGAATAAAATTAAATTAGATGTAATCCAATTTCATGTGTTTGGTAGTGCATCATGGGCTTAGATTCCTTCTGTGTTTGGCAGTGCGACATTACAACATGTCACTTTTCCCCTCCATAGGTTTTCATTGACAATTTATTTGTAATAGCCTAAGATGTGGTCTGACGATGGAAAGAGTTGGAACATGGTTGTGTCCATGGAAAACATAGAAGTATACAATAGTATTAGTATTTTATACATTAGATGCAAGAGACATGACATAAACTTCATACTACTTGAAAAAAAAAATGTTTTTTCAAATGTTGGCTGAAACATGTGAAGGGCTATCTGAAGGGAAACCCCCTCTTGAGGTTTGGTGCATCTCACACATGTCCAAGAAATGGGTACAATCATTTGTATCATCGAACTGTCAAATGCATGATTCTCAATTGTGCGATGATGAGTTGAAGTCGAGCACATGAGAAACAACCAAGTCAAAGAGCACTTATGTCTCTCCTTTCTTGGTCCGAGGCACCCACTGATGATGAAGATGAGGCCAATGTATATAGTCCTCTAAGACAAACCCCTAGAATACATGTGTTGAAGTCGATAGAAGAATTCCCACTGAAAGGAAGGAAATGATGACTACTTGAATCCATCATGAGGTACAAAGTAAGGTGTGACTAACAAAGACTGACATCAAAGGTGAAGGGGGAAGGAAATGAGAGGTGGAATCAAGAATTCCCTTGTTTAGAGCATAAATTTAATGATGAATGGGTAGTGAAAGAAAGCGTTCCACTGGGAACGGTCAATTACTGGGCACATGGATTTTGAAGGACATATCAGTAAACCACCAGGATAATTGGAGGTCAAAACTCGACAACATAAGATGGGTACAACTCACAGAGATGCTAACAAATTGTAACAACACTAAATGTGGAACTAAATAGATTCCTTGGGACATAATGGTGACTCATCACAGATTCTCTTAAAAAGGGAAACATTGGGATGTTGCCAAAAATTGAACCAAGTACTATAAAAACACAAGGCCCTCCTAGTATTTCCAAAGGATTGCCAGGAAGAGAAGGGGAGATATATATTACCAAAATGGTAAATGGTCCTCTTGATATTTAACAAGGGGTATCAGGAGGATGCAACAATTCTAATGATTATGTCTAAAGACACATTATCCAATTACAATCTCATTGCGGAAACCAAATGGGGATACTTAGGGAAAATGAGGAGATAAATTTCCCAAGAAACAAGTAGATGGTGGTAATTTTGAATGTGAAAACTGCATATGGAAGTAATCATTGGTAGGGACATTACTGGAAATATCCTCGAGGGTGGGTGAATGGTGGATGAAGCAATGGGATAGTGATCTGTGAGAATCCAACAAATACCAACCGAAAATGAAAGAGTCCATGAAAAGGTAAGGTTGTCCACATGATGAGAAGAAATGAATGTGGCTTCAATATGTATGTAGACTGACTGGAATCCCAATCCCTAAGGGGATTCAATGACATGGCACCAAAATGAAATAAGGATCACTATTCTAGGGAACCCATGTAAGGAAGGCTCTATCACTAGGTAGATGGAAATGCAAAGTATGGAGGTGCTAATCCATTTACCAAAGTGAGGGGGGACCTACAAGAATTTTCCAAGGAATGAAAGGAGAATGCAAAAAACTAAAGGGAGTGAACCTATGCCATAATAGGTGCTAACCCCTTCATAAGGGTAACTATATCCACTATGTCTAGGGGAATTAGGGTATGGATGGGTATGAGAGACAGATCCTATAAAGACATTGGCCACATGGGATGCCCCCGGTGCAAACAAGTCACTTGAGTGAGAGTGAGGGGATCAAGAAGGATGTTATATAAATACCTCGATTGGGCATAAATAATATCATGTTGATGTGCCTTTTGGATAACTTCCTCCTTACTAGTATGCATATTCATGACCACATCCTAAGTAATGGGAGGAAGGGATTTCAGGAGCCATTCCACGAGGAATCAATCATTATCTGGGATTTTCACAAGCCTCATCTTCTATGCCACTCATGGATGTGATCCATGATGTGGGTGGTTGTGGTATGATGGTAGTTGGTCAAAATATCTATTCCTACATCATGGTGTATTGGAAGCTGGAAGTAGTTAAGGAAATCCTTTGCTATGGATGCAAAGGAGGCATGGGTATTGTTGGGTTGGTCAATGTACCATTTGGTATCAACACCCATCAAAGTGCGTTGAAACAACCTCAACCTAGCAAAGTATTATGTTATGGAATTAGAGGATCACTGAATGTGGAAGGACATAATGTGGTTAGAGGGATTCTCACCAGGTTTACCCTCAAACTTAAGGATATAAGATGGAATCTTAGTTGACATATTGGGATAGTTAGCATCATGTTGGATGGGATCATTAATCAACTAGCTCAAATAAATGAGATTTAAATAGACCATGTAAGGCAACATAGGTGGGTTGATATTGGCCCTAGTGTTGACTCCAACATTAATTCCTACCATGGTGGAACTTGGGTTGGAGGAAGATTCAATTGAAGAAGAATAACTAGATGCGAAACTAGAGGAACTATCACCCCTCAATGGGGAGGAGGATGAGCTGATCCAAAATAAGAAGAACTTGCTGAATTCGAATAACTAGAACCTGAAGGTGGGCTATGGGGAGGAACCTGACTTGTCAAGTAGGGGAATAATGTGTCTAGAAAAGAACACCAATTAAAGGCCTTGCAACCTATGAGAAAACCTCCTAGGGAGAGCTATGGTGTCCATATGCAAGTATCACCCTAAAGATGAAAAAAGCTAATCAAAAGGATAATATAATAAAGCAACAAACTAAGCGAAGAAATGATTAAACAATTCACTCGATATGTGATTAGGTGGTCAAACATGTAGGTATAAGTGTGTCTACATCAAAATCAAGATATCCTAATTCAAGATGCTCCATCCTATAAAGAGAAATGACTCTAGCCTATAAGAAAAACTAGATGCTCTCAAATAAATCCTAGTCTATGGATAAGGTCCTTCAAATCAACCATAAACAAGGGTATTATGGTACTCATATGGATGAGTGAAGGTATGAAAGAGACAATTATAAGTAGGAGACACTAGGCAATGAAATCAAAATGTCTTTAAGAAATCTATCTCAGGTGCCCCCTCTCCTATGAGAGCCACTTGGATAAGGATACCTAGTAGAATGGCCACTAAGCTACCTCTTCACATACACACATAATATATTTCCTTGTCTTCACGCTAAAATCTAATGGTTGGGGGATATTTAGTGATGAAAGAGAAAGGAGTCTCAATCATACTGTTAGGATATTTAGACACTTAGGAGTTAGTTAAGATCAACTTGGTCTAATGTGTTGTTAGGTAAAAATGTGTTTCTTAGTGTGTTTCTTTAGTATGCATCAGTATGCATTTGTAGTTAGGCAATTTGACAGTCACAATATGTTCTTGACATAGAGTGATTCGACGATTCATATTCTCCTCGATCTTAACAACTACATTGATCTGCGGATTAACACCCGATTGGTCCATTATCTTTATTTAAAGAGCATGGAGGGTCATTTGTCGACGATCGATTGTAAGAAACTCTCTTGTAAATATTTCTATAATTCTCTTATTTTGCATTAATAAATTGCTCCAAGTGGCCATGTTGGTTGGGTCCGTGGATGGTTCCCCATAGGGTTTTACCACGTGAAAACTTAAGTGTGTTGATCTTTGATCTGGTTGTGTGAGTGGTTGCTGAAGGTCTTCATCCTCTGTTCGAATACCTGTGTTGTCGAACATGGTATCAGAGAGCATTTGAAGACCCACTCCCGTTGTAGATCAAGATCGTGAAGACGTGTTGCCTTATCTCTAGTTTTTTCCATTTTCGTACATTTCTGGGTTGAGAGGACTGTTCCATTGTGTTCGAAGCACTTGTTTCAGTCATGAATGATTTTTGTTTCACTCGAAAATTTTTCCGTTTGCCCAAGATACAACCATTTCAGTCAAATTCAGAGATATAAAGCCCATAAACGCCCTTTTAAATTTTTGTAGAGTTAATATTTCGATTTTATTTCAGTTTTTCTATTTTTTTGTTTCCAGGTTGCTACTCTTTTCGATCTTTGTATGCTTTTTGCCCCGTGCCTTTTGCAATCTTGTCAAATTAGAAACAAATCAAAAAAAGTTTTTCTATCTAAGTATGCTCTTTGTCCCACGCTCTATGTGATCTCGGTAAATCAGAAGTAGAGGGAAAATTACATTTTCTGGGTAAGCTAACTGAGATCTAACCCTTGTTGTCATCAATAAGAAATTTTTCTGTGTGATCTCGGTAAATCAGAAATAGAGGGAAGAATTACATTTTCTGGGTAAGCTAACCAAGATCTAACCCTTGTTGTCGTCAATGAACATTTTTTTTCCTTGTGTGATTTTATTTTTATTTTTATGAGCACGTTCTCCAAGGTTGTCTTCAACAACAATAACAACAACAACAATCCTCATTCTAAACAATATAATATGCTTTGCACTAGCTCATTTGGTTAAAAGTTACTTTACTTAGTAAGAGGTCTTGAGTTCAAGTCTCTCTTTTGTTACTTTTTTTTTTAAAAGTCCATGCATTCATTGTAAAGTGTTTTTCACTTAAGTTATAAAAGTGAATCACTATTAAATAACTTTAATATTTTATTTTAAGTTATTTTTGTATGTAACTTTCATTTACAAAGTAACTTCATTGTAAAAGTAGGTCACTTCATAAGTAACTTATTTAAAAGTGATCTTATAGGCACACTTAGGAGGAGCATCACCACATGGACCAACTTCTACTTGCCACATGGCTCTTTGGTGATCGTTTATGCATTTTTCCAAAAGGGCATAACTTTCACCTTTGAAGTCCGTTTTCAATGCCATTTTATTTTAAATAGCCTATCTTTTCGAGATATTTCCATCCATACCATTAGTTTCATCTTTTTCTGCATATTTTTATATGGAATCTCCCTGTTATTTTTTTCTTACCAGTACCAACTACTTCTCATGGAAAACCCAGATTGAGGATGTATTAAGAAGTAAAGGTTTGTACCAAATTACCATGGGGAAAGAACTAGAATCCATCGATGATGAAATGAAGTCAAATGGGCCAATAAGAATGACGAAGCACATGGACTGATCATACTGTCCATCTCTTCTGATTTAAGGTTTCACCTTCAAGGAATTAATGACTTTGATGATTCTCGAGCAAAGCTCGAAATTGTGTTTGGTAAACACAATATTATTCGAGCCCACCAGTTGGAGAATCAGTTACTGAGATTAAGTCCAAATGATTTTCCTTGCATTGAATATTACTTATCTAAGTTCAAAACACTTAGAATTTTATGTATAAAATGCAAAATAGATCTACCAGAAGATCGATTCATATATGCCATTTTTGCTAAGATTGGTAGTGCATATTCTGTTTTTGTATCTACATTTTATGCCATCGAAGAAACTCTAGGGATTGCGTATAAGAAACCCTCTCTTTAGTCCTTTTGCGATGCTCTGATTTGAGAGAAAGATAAGTTTCTACAACTTGGATTGATTAACACTACACATACCTCCAACAAAGCCTTAGTAGTCCAACAAAAATATAAATCCAATAATCCCAAGAAGCAACATACTCACCACAACAACAAGTAAAACAAGGGTCCCGAACCCTCTCTGCCAGATTCCGCTCCTAATAGTGATAAATGAGAAAAATTTGAAAATAAGAAGACTGACAAACATTTGTGGGAAATATGGTCATGATGATTCCAAGTGTTTTAAAAATATGACATCTTTAGAATCAACGATGAAGAAGGACAACATCAATATAGATTCTACTACTACTTCTTCTTCTCAAGGACATGCACTTTCCGCTTTTGGTTTCACCTTCAATGCAACTTCTACTTCTTCTTTTGATGAGTGGCTTATTATTTCTGGAGCATATTATCATATGACTAAGGATAAAGCCATATTTTCTACTCTAAAAGAATGTAACACCAAGAAAATATGTGTTGGTGATGATATATCTCTTAGTGTTGTAGGGTCTGGAACAATTTAGGTAGATGATGTTCAATTCAATGATGTACTATGTGTTCGAAGTCTTTCCTGCAACCTTCTATCAATATATCAAATCATTCATTCAAGTGAATGTAAGACTGTAGATTTTTCTCCTCACCAAGTTGTAATCAAGAATATAAAATATCCTAAGCATGTTCTTGCAATTGGAATTGTTGATGATACTATCAGGTTGTACAAATTTGACAACTTTGGGTCTCATATTTTCCATCAGTTTTTGTCGCTCATAGCAATGACTTGAGAAAACTTTGGCATGAGCGGTTTGGTAATCTAAGTTATCTCTCATTGCAACAACTATGTAATAAACATATGGTGATTGATATTCCTCTTATTTCATTCAAAGATGGTGTTTGTGTTGGTTGTGTTTTTGACGAACATCACTGGGGCATTTTTTACAAGTGTGCCTTTTGGCACACCTTTACCCCTTTTCAACTTGTTCACAGTGACTTGTGTGGTCCACTTTCTTCTCATTCTTTTTCTAGGTGCAAGTATTTCTTAACTTTCATTCATGAATTTTCTAGATGCACTTGGGTTTACTTCTTAAAACTTAAGAGCAAAGTTTTTGGCAAGTTCTTAGCCTACAAGATCCTTGTAGAAAAGCAATCTGGACAACAACTTCAAAAGTTAAGAACATATAATTGAGGTGAATATGTGAACAATCAATTTACAAGTTACTGCACTGCATAAGGCATCCAAATGCAACACATTGTTACATATACACCACATAAAAATAGTGTTTATGATAGAAAGAACCACACTTTAAAAGAAATGACTATTTGTATGATCCAATCTAAGGGATTTAGTCTAAAGTATTGGGTGAAAGCCATTAATTGTGAAAATTACATAGTAAATTTCACTCCCACTAAGGCTCTAAAAAATATAACACTGGAAGAAGCATGGAATAAACTTAAGCCATATGTAAGTCACTTTCGTGTATTTGGAAGTGTATCATGGGCTCACATTCCTGATGAGAAAAGGAAAGTTTTGCAGCCTAAAAGTGAGAAGTGTATATTTGTTGGTTATTCTAAAGATGTCAAAGGTTACATACTTCGTCAACCACATTGTAATAAAATTATTATTAGAAGAGATGCTAAATTTGATGAAAATCTCTTGGCCTATGAGCCTAATTCGACGTTTGTGCCTTCTTTCGCCTACGAGACATCTTTGACGTTTGTGCCATATTATGTTCCTATTCTCATTTCTTCTTCTTCAGATGATGATAATGAGGATGAAAATGCACCTTCACCTGCTCACCTTCCTCTAGATGATTCCATTGAACCCGAACCTACACTAGCACCACTGCTTCTTAGATGGGTTTTTTCAACACAAGAAGCAACTGGTGATATTGTCGGTGATCCTTCAGATCAACATCAGACACGTTCATAGTTCCAACGAGCATCTTATCTTTTTTCTCAAGTTTCAGAGACTCATGATCCAAAGACATTTTTTGAAGTTTCAAGTCATCCAGATTTGGATACAATAATGAATGAAGAGTATCACTCTTTAATGGGGAACGATACTTGGGATCTTGTACCTCTTCCAAAAGGAAGAAAACTTGTCACATGTAAATGGGTCTATAGAACTAAGTATGCATCATATGGAAGTTTTGAAAGACACAAGGTTCAGTTAGTTGCCAAAGGATTTTCCCAAGTTGAAGGAATTGACTATAATGAAACCTTTTCCCCTATAGCCAAAATGAATTCCATCCGCCTTGTTCTAGCCCTTGCAGCCCCACATAAATGGGAGGTCCATCAGATGGATGTCAAATCCACCTTCTTGCATGAGGATTTTCAAGAATAAAGCTACATGTAATAACCTCTTGGCTATGTCCATAATGACTCCAACCTTGTTTGTCACCTTAAGAAATTTCTTTATGGTCTTAAGAAAGCTCCTCAAGCTTGGTATGCCAAAATGGATAGCTTTCTTCTTGACACTAGATTTTCTAGATGTCATTCCGACCCTAATGTCTATACCAAGAAAGTAGAAATCCATCTCATAATCCTTGTTCTTTATGTTGACAACCTTATCCTCACTGGTAGTGACCCAAAACTCTTAAACCATCTGAAAACCAACCTTAAGAAGAAATTTGAAATGACAAACTTAGGCCATTTGCATTATTTCCTTGACCTCCAAATTTTGCAATCCAAGGAATGAATTTTTCTTTCCTAGTCTAAGTATGCTTGTGACCTTCTTTGTCGCTTTCACATGGAAGAATCTAAACCATCCCCTTTTCCCTTTCATTCTGGAGTCAAAATTGTTGCAATCTGTACTTCTCCTGAAGTTGATGCCACTTTGTGCTTGGAAACCTCATATACTTGACTCATACCTATCTTGATCTTTCCTTTTTTGTTGGTATTGTTTCCCGATATATGAAACCAACCCATGAAAGGAATTGGAAAGCAACTAAAAGGATACTTCAGTATGTTCAGGGTATAGTTCCATTCAGGATACATTACAACTCAGGGGGGACTCCTTTATTGGTTGGTTTCATTGATTCATATTGGGCAAACGACCTTGATGATCGAAAGTCTACTGGAGGTTATGATTTCATCCTTGGTTCGAGACCTGTCACTTGGGCCTGTAAGAAACGATAGGTTGTTGCTCTTTCTTCAGAAAAAGCAGAGTAGCAAGCAACGATTAATGCAATTCAGGAAGCCTTGTGGCTTCCACTAGCAACATCCGACCAACCTTTGGTGCGACAATCAGAGTGCCATAAAGCTCGCCAAAGACRCAATTCAACATTAGCGCAACAAGCACATCGGGATACATATGCACTTCATTAGAAAGAACATGGATGATCAAGTTATTGAAGTGCTCTTCTGCCCTACATAAGATCAAGTTGTAGACATTTTCACAAAGTCTCTTACAGAAGCAAAGTTTTCCAAATTTATGTCTACGTTAGGAGTTCAGGAAGTTGTCATTAAGGGGGGATAAGCTCTAATGCCTCCTTCCTTCTCCTATTGTGTCTCCTTTGTAAATCCTTCAATCCTATCCCAAGTTGTTCCTAAAGGGGGGTGTTAGGATATTTAGAGACTTAGGAGTTAGTTAAGATCAACTTGGTCTAATGTGTCATTAGGTAAAAATATGTTTCTTAGTGTGTTTCGTTAGTATGCATTAGTATGCATTTATAGTTAGGTAATATGATGGTCACGATATGTTCCCGACATAGAGTGATCTGATAGTCACAATATCTTCTCGACATAGAGTGATCTGATGGTTCATATTCTCCCCAGTGTTAACGTCTACATTGATCTGTGGCTTAGCACCCAATTGGTCCATGATCCCTATTTAAAGATAATGGAGGGTCATTTGTCGATGATTGATTGTGATAAACTATCTTGTAAATCTCTCTGTAAGCTTTTTATTTTGCATTAATAAATTTCTCTAAGTGGCCACGTTGGTTGGGGTTGTGGATGTTTCTCCGTAGGGGTTTTGCCACGTGAAAACATCGATGTGTTGATCTTTGATCTGGTTTTGTGAGTGGTTACTAAAGGTGTTTGTCTGTTGTTGGGATACATGTGTTATCGAACACATACATCCAGTCCCAACCTCGACATTGTTCACTCCAAAGAGTGCGTCTATTACCAAACGAGATATGACTACATCTGATAGGAAGGATTTTGACAGTACCCTAATAGTCAACTTCTGTGTTTCAATGTGAAATGACTAAGGGGAATTATTTGGATGCTTATCCCCAAAGTGCTAACCTAACTACAATATTCTTTTTGGGCTCAAGTGGACTTAGATGTGTTAGATTAATTGGTTGATTCTTAGGCTAAGCTTGGCGGCATGGACCAAGCATATACTTAAGGCGTGGAATGTGTGCACGTGTGGTGTGACTAATTCCAATTAAAAATGTTTGTAAGTGAAATTAAATTGCAATGGAATTGAAATCTAAACTAACAAACAAGTAAGTAACAAAGACAAGTATTGAAATGAAATGACTCTTTCTTTATCTAAGTTAACTTTCAAAACTAAAATGGACTTGCTAACATTCAAATTTCAAAATAAAACAATCTACTTTAAACTATGGCTCACAAGCAAACAATTTAAAAAATTAAACCTCAAAATGTAAGCAAAACATTAACGCTTTTGTGGAAGTATTTTATTTCACTGTTAGGGTTTTCAAATCTAAAGTAAATGGCTAACTAAAACAACAAATAAATTTGACCTACAATGTAAAAGAAATACAATGGATCCTCACACAAATCATCTCTAGGACAAATACTAGGTCAAAGGTGTATGCCTTTCTTCATCAAAGATCTATGAGAAAGAGATGTTTAATAACTAACCAAAAATCTAGGGTTTTGATTCTAATCCTACTATAACAAAAATTAGAAATAAATTACCCCAAGAAAGATATTAGAAACCCTAGGGGGTTTTGTTCTCAATTCTATGAATTTATTGAAGAAAATATTTAAGCTACATCAAAAGTATTAAAAAAGACAAATGCAAGTCCTAAAAGACACTTAAAAAGATGGAATCAAACCCTAAAAACTAAAAAAATGAAGTTTTAGGTCCAATGTAGAAACTTACCTGGAAAGTTGCGTTAGCCCTTGCATAATATTGCGTAGAAAGTGTTTTGGTCAACATTGATATTGGGCCAAAAAGTGTGTTCAATGCAAGTTTTGACCCTAGAAAGTGCATTGGCACCTAGGAGCTTCCCAAAAATTGTGAGCTAGTCTTTGAGGTAGATCTAAAGGATTTTCGACACTTATTTCTAGCAAACACTGCACATAAAGTAACAACATTAAACAAAAAGATCCCAAAATATCATAAAAATGAAAGGAAAAAAAGAGGTAATAGGGTTTACAAACACACCCACAACCAAATATCAAGAGATGACTCAAATCCATAGCAAAGTCACCAATCTGTTGTTGGAAATCTATAACAAAAGTTAGCACAATCTCTTAATCTAGTGGTTGTGCTAGATCATAGACAAATTAATAAAAACAAAACTAGAAACCCTAGATTTAAATGAAATCTTTCATCTTTAAGCAAATACCATTCATAAATAAAATAAAGAAATGATGAAAATAAACAAACCCATAAAATCTTATGAAAGAATGAAATAATCCATCATTACCCAATGGAAATAAAATTTACTTACACCCGTGGAACAAATTCTCGAAGAAAATGGCCTCCAATGACATCCTTCCCATGAGGAGGGTTATTTTACTTCCCAAGTGTGTCGCTTGACTCCTCTCCTTATGCCTAAAAGTGGATATGGTTGTGTCAATATCTCTCTCAAACACAATGGGTGTTGATTTCTGGTTGATATAGCTACTTTTGATGGGTGATATGAGAAATGAGAGAAGCCTCTTGAATTTATAAGCAAAATAGTTGTTATCTTTGACATGACCATGCTAATAAAGTAGTATTTGTTCACTGTATCAATTTCAATTTTAATTATTAAGTATAGGGTTTTTTTGTATTTCATTCTTTTTTATTTTTCTTTTTGGATGATTTAAGAAAAAAAAGGTAAAAAAAAAAAGAAGGTTTTATGGCTTTAGGAAATGAAAATGATTTTATGAAATGTGGTTTTTAAATCATAATCATGTTAAATGAAGTAAAAATGTATTTTGCTTTTTGGATAATTTCAAGAGGAAAAGGTCAAAAAAGGGTTTTATGGCTTTAGGAAATGGAAATGATTTTAGGAAATGTGATTTTTTAAGTCATAAACATGTTAAATGAAGTCAAAATGGGTAAAATACATGTTACCCATATTATATGTGATGTATTTGGGTAAACCTAGCATTTTAGTCTAAGTGAACAACTTTTGAGTTATATAAAAATGAGTAAAATACATGATACCCATACTATATGTGATGTATTTTGGTAAACCTAACATTTTAGTGTAAGTAAACAACTTTTGAATTATAACAACAAATACTGTATAATCAGTTGCTATCTCTGGTTATTATGTAACTGCATTAAGCCTTAATTCACCCATTCACACACTTTAGGACTATGATCTTCCTCATATTACAACACCCATACATTCAAGCACCTAATCCCACATGACCGCTATGACATCATATGCCCTATTGGATGAGTAAATTATTAGTTTCAAGAATGTTATGTGGGATTTTACATTGATTTAGACTTTTGTATGCACTGCAACAAGTACAAGACCCCAAATATTAACCAGAGTTTATTCATAAAAGACTCAAGAAATATGTTGACAAGTTAGCTACTATTCTTAATTTTGGGAATCAGTGCTAGAAATGTAGAGTTTAAGCTCCCTGCCAATCGACCACTTATGTAGACTTTAGACCCATTTCACTCTGCAATCTTGTTTATAAAATCATCTCAAAAGTTTTAGCTAACCGGATCAAACCTATACTATCAAAGGCACTATCAACAAAGCAGTTTGGATTCCTGGAGGGCAAGCAAATTCATGATGCTATAGGCACGACCCATGAGTGTATTCATAGCATAAAAAAGGGAAATAAAAATCCTATGATTATGAAGCTCGATCTTCAAAAATCTTATTATCATGTTGATTGGGATTTCCTGCGTTTGATTTTAATACAAGTAGGTTTTGGAGTGGCCATGACAAATTGGATAATGGCCTGTGTGAACTCGACTTCTATGGTTGTTCTTGTCAATGGGGAGGCAACGAGTTTTTTCAGGAGTGGAAGAGGACTTCGACAGGGATGTCTGTTGTTATCATTACTTTTTATTATGATGATGGAGACCTTAAGCTTGCTACTGAAAAATAGTCAAAGAGCAGGGTCTATAACTGGAATTAAAGTTTCGAGACTCTAAAAAATCCTTCATTTGTTTTTTGTCGATGATGTTTTATTGCTAACTTATGCTTATCTGCAGGAATGGAAGGTGATTATTTGCCTGATTGATAAGTTCTGTTTGGTTATAGGATTAAGTCTAAATCCTGTAAAGTCGACGGTACATACTTTCGGTTTGTCGAAAGCTGAACTGGGCCCGTTCAAGCAGATTCTCCCGTACAAATTCATTGATCTATCCAGTGGTTTCAAATACCTTGGGTATTTTTTAAAGGCAAGTATCCAGAAAACAAAAGACTGGCAGTGGTTATTAACTAAAGTAGAGAAGAAGATAAATCATTGGAGTTACAGGTGGTTATCTTTGGGAGTAAGATTCACTTTATGCAAAGTCATTTTGGAAAGTCAACCAGTTTACTGGTCTGCACTAGCCTCAGTCCCACAATCTATTCTCAACCATTTAAGGATTTTACTTTTTAATTTTTTATGGAACGAGAATTCTGATTCTAAACATTACCACCTCTGTCGTTGGGAGTCACTTGCTCATCCAAAATTTTTGGGAGGATGGGGTTTGCGCAACTTACACTCATTCAACAAAGCTTTGACAACATCGACTCTTTGGAGGGTGCTCACAAAAAAAGGATTGTGGAATTTTTTTTTAAAGGAAAAGTATTTCCCTCACTTGTCAGTGACAAGTTGGCTAAAATCTGAGAACTTCAAGTATTCATCGGCCTCAAAAATTTGGACTAGTCTTATTAAGGTAGTTCCTATGATCACTAATTGGCTTATTTGGAAACCGAGTACTAGTCGTCAGGTGGAAATTGGGAGAGATAGAATCTCGGGGTTGGGAGATGACTCTTTCTTATCCAATGCTCTTATTAATGAACTAAATCACAACCGGATCACAATCCTAACTCAGGCTTGGCGGCCGCAGGAATTGGTTTCTACTCTCCCTACTTGGTATAACAGCTTCGATCTGAATCTAACAGGCAGTCTAGCACTGGAGTGGGACAAATATAAGAGGGCTCTTCAAGCCTCCGATATTTCTATATCAAACTCTGTTGATGAACTCATCTGGACTGGAGGTGACTCAACTAGAAACTTAAACTCAAAGAATGTTTACGAGGCCATTATTTCCACTCAGAACTTCCAAATCATAAAAACTGGCACAAACGTATCTGGAAGGGGAACATACAACTTGAAATCAAATTGTTCCCGTGGTTGGCTGCGACAGATAAGGTATTAACTTGGCAAATTCTCCAACAAAGAGGCTGGTTGGGGCCTGGACTGTGTCATTTATGTAAAAATGCCAGTGAAGATAATGCTCATCTGTTCAATCACTACAACTTCACCAAACAAACTTGGATTAAAATTAACACCATTAAAAAAATCAGTGATAAGTGGGAAGGTACAACTCTCGATGTTTGTCTTACAAATTGCTTGGATAACAAGTCAAACTCAGCTAGTCTAGCAACACTCTTTGTTTGGCATATTTGGCTTGAAAGGAATGCTGTATTATTTGAAGGAAAAGCACCATCAATTCAAGCGGTTGCTATCAAAGTGTTGGGAGCAATTCAGAAGCTCGAGGAAAGATTGTGCACTACTAGTAAACGAAGAATCAACCCTGAATTCCCTATTGTTTATCCTGTGGATTTTTTTGATGGTGCTACTCAGAACCATGGTACATGTAGCGGAGCAGGAGGTATCATCAGATTATCTTCAAACAAAGTTTATAAGTGTTTTTTCAACTGTGGTAAAGGGACTAACACAAAGGCCGAGTTATTGGGCGCATGGGCAACCCTTTTTTTAGCTGATCACTTAAATATTCACAAGATAGAAATCCTGGGTGACTCAAAGATAATTATAGATTGGCTAAATCGCAAAAATGTCTTATAGGTGACTACTTTAGAAGGTTGGAAACATAGAACAACTATGTTGGTTAACAGGTTTACAACTGTTTAGTTTTTTCACATCTTTCGGGAATTCAACAATGAAGCAGATAGGCTGTCAAAGAAGGCATTATTAGCACCTGAAGGTATCATTTCATTTCAACTATGGACGAGAGCTTCCACAGGACCTCTTCGACAGATAAATATATATTAATTTTTTGTTGCACATGTGGGTCAGCCTTTGGACTTTTGTTTATTTGGTGGGAGGAGGTCAACATATCAGTTTTGTGGAGATTAGCACTATGGATAATTTATTTATCTATGGTTTTTTTGGGTACTTTTCATACCATACGGATGTTATTTTCAGTATCTCTTGTAAAAGATAGTGGAGACAACAAAGAATTTTTTGAATAGCATGTATTGGTAAACATGATAGTCAAGTTCAGACTTGCAAATTTTGATACTTTTGGGTTGTAAAAATTAAATTATCTTAATATAATTATACAATTTTTCAAAAATTAAATTATCTTAATATAATTATACAATTTTTCAATTGGAAAAAAAAGAAGTTAGCTACTATTCTTCTATGAAAGAAGTATTTTCATAACTTTGTTCAAATGTCTAATTCAGTGAATCATGACATTCATAACATTAACATTATGATAGACATAAAGTTAAAAAATACTAAATTTTTTCAAACTTTTATTTCTAACATGTGATCGTAACATTAATATTATGATAGACATAAAGTTAAAAAATACTATCATACAGTTAAAAAATACTAAATTTTTTCAAACTTTTATTTCTAACATGGGGTCGAGTGATTCAATTTGTGGTTCGATGATTGAGACATGGTGTGGCCCTAGTTTAGGTTTAAAACTTCAAGTGACATAAAACTACGGATTATATATATATATATATATATATATATATATATAACAAAAAACTTTAATTATATATATATTTTTGGTTGTTTAACAATATCATTAAAGTTTTTGTTTTATAGATGAAGGATATAGATGTACCTCTTCTTCTATAGTGGTATTCAAGTAATAATTCAAATTGTTTCAAGGTTATTAGAGTTTTTAATAGTGTGGAAAATATGTCTATGATCTATGAGTTATTTTATTAATTGAAAGTGACCATACAAAATGTTCAAAATTTTATGTTCTGTTTTGAGAATATAGAGTAATCATAAAATTAAATATCCATAAATTTATGAAAAATTGATATAAATAAGTGGGATTTTCACGTAGTTGTATCTTCAACAAATTTATCTTCTATATCTTGAGTTATGAAACCATGTTCATATATGTTTGTAACTAGGATGATAATTGTTCACCCTTAACTAGTTGTAATATACTTGGTCAAGACCAAACAAAGCTTACTCAAATGTCTTCCTTCAATGTCAATGGAATAAACCTTATCAAAAGGGTTCAATCTCTTCTCAAATTGCTTCAATGTTGAAAAAAACCCTTCTCAAATTTTGTTTACAAAACTTGTAGAAATTATATAATGGCGTTATGTTTTACAAAATGATACCTTATCAATTTTATTTTACAAAACTTGTAGAAATTATATAATGGTGTCATGGTGTCCAGAATGATAGAGTGAGAGCCTTTAATCACTATACTAATAGTTTTTTTTTACTTATAAGTTGAAAAATATAAGCTTCCCAATGGTGTGACATATCGTCTATCACTAGATAGTAAAAAAATATATAATGAGACATACGTAATTGACAACATATTCACTGTGAAAAATACAAAACATTATATAATAAAACTATTTAAATTTATTGTAGATGAAACTAAATCAATAAAATTAATAAGTTGCACTCAAGTACTAATCAAAGTGGGAGCATTTTAAAATCACCGAAAGGGAAACTTATCTCTGATGGGATATCTTTGGAGTAAAATTGTTTTCCAATTTTGAAAGAGTTGATAAATAATGTGTAAAATATAACAACATTTAAAAAAAAACAAAAAAAAACATGTTACATAGTTATCTAGTTTGAGTAGATGAGAATATTACTTACCTTGAGCACATGAGAAAATAAATAAATTATTAGATTCAAGATAAAAAAAATTGGTAACAAAGGTCGGCGGAGGCGGCTGGATGGTAAAGTCGTTCTTGCAACGAAGGTCAGGTCTTGTGCTCAAACCCGAGCAAGGACGTGGTCTAGTCGCGGAACAAAGCTTAACTGGGCCAAGCCCGCATACCTTTTGCCCTCGGGGGGGCAGCTCAATTGGCAAGTGCCGTGAAAATGAAATTGCATGAGGTGAGTTCAACTCCCCCCGACTTACAATGTGTGCCGCATAAGGGGCCTCGTGGGCACACCTGGAGGTTATAGTGGTAGCAGTTGAATAACACGGCCACGTATAACGCGAGCACGTGCCCAACTAGTTGCTAATTCCTACAGACATAAAAATAAATTTTTTTTTTTTTTTAAATTGGTATATATATATATATATATATATATATATATATATATATATATTTTTTTTTTAAATTAGTACTTGAGTTAAATTATATATATATAGCATATATATATATAAACAGAGTTAAATTATATATATATATATATATATAAACATATCATATCAATTTGCATGTTCCAATGGATATGGCATTAGGGAATGTCTTATGAAATTAGACTTTCTAGTAAAGAATGATTTTTTTAAAAGTGATTTTATTAAATTTAAAAAAAAATATTAAAATTGAAAATAAAGAGGTAAGGAATAATAAGTGGTCATTTGAATAAGGAAAACGATCGTTAATGAGTGAACCTATAAATATAATTAAGTACTCTATTTAGTTAACCATAAACCCAAGTCAAAAGAATATTATTCTTTGTGCGAAGAGGTACTTTATAATAGATCTCACTGGCGTGGAGGATTAAAACATGATATCATGGAGTATCTTGTTCTTAAAAAAAACTAGATTGCACATGAAATATTGAATTGTGTTATTTAACACGATGGAGGAATATTTGTTGCTTGTATTTCACAATTGGATATAATTATGGTCGATCTTATTAGCATATTTACAAGAGGAAAATTTCAAAAAGATTTGGAACACGACAATATAATAACTTAGGTTTGTGTAAATTAGGGAAAGTCATATATTTATTTATAAACTATTTTATATTAGCATCAATTTGAACAAACTACCATGAAGAGATGCCACTAAAACCAATAGAACAAGGATGGGAGTACATAAATGATTGTAAAATATTTTTCTTTAAATGTAGATATTGTAATGAGTATGGATACTTCGTGAGACCACAAACCAAAAAATACAATATATTTTATGAAGAACCCTTCAAAATGGAAAATAAGAAAAAAGGAGAAGAAATAAAAAATGTTAACAATGGATAAGTGACATTGCGTAACAAAAGAGTGTTAAGTACCAAAAATCTGAATACAAAATACCACAATAGTACCAAATATATCTGAATACAATCATCACACAAAATATATGGAACAATATAGAAAACCACCACTTTATTATATGAAAACCCTTGAGGTAGGGAAACACTATACAATGGATCCTATTATGGAAGGGATCCTCTCATGTTCGCTTGTCTCTTTGAGGGACATTCTCCTATTGAGCTACCACTCACAATACAATACTTCTCTTCATATCCCATTACATTGCTTGAACCCCTTTATATAGTGCTACCAACAACCTAAGATCATTCTAGAGGAAGAACCTTCTAGTAAGTCCTCTTACATTTATTATATCTAACTACCATAGTGGGCCTTATTTAATAATATAGTGGATCTAGTCCACTTTACATTGAGTGCCCTCCACTATTATCACTATGGGCCCTCCGGGCCCTCCACTACCTCTTTAGATACCTAACATTCCATCCCCCTTATGAAAGTGTTGTCCTCAACACTTGTTATAAAGGTGGACAACCATATACCAAGGTCCCATGGATAATTGTGGACCATAATGTTGAAGAAGACTAGAGAACCAAGGTCCCATGTATAAATGTGAGCCACTATGTTGAAGTAGTTGAACTACCAATGTGAACCTGGGTTCCATGTCCAAGTGCTCATGTGAACTCCACGCTGAAGATATTGGAACTTGTGAACCAACTGAAAATGATGCTCTAAAGATTGACATTGGTTACATGGATCTAAATATTTAGAGCCAACAAAAAATGCATTCACTGGGAATGGAGAATAATAAAACTAAAGAAGAATATGCAAAGAATGATCGTGTTTTCTCTCTAGGAAGTTCTCTACTTGAGGGGGAGTAGAGTCATCAAATAGAATATGGAAGTGGTTGTCATCCCATAAATGACAACTATCCGTATATTAATCATCACAATCGTCCTCCAAAGAATACCAAGCATACACTTCTTGATGATATTCATCCATGATGTTCACCAAAGTATATTTCTCCTGGATGCTCTCCAAGGACTCTTGAATACTACAAAAACCATCCTTGAGACCTTCTTGAAAGTTATGCAATGTGTCATGCATTTGAGATTTGAATGCTTCAACCATGTGTAGAATTTCCTTGAGGGTTTGAGAGTGAACATCCATTGGAAACACCACATAAAATACACTAAAAGAAAGCTCTGGAAATTATTTTCCCAATGGGTCGGATCTTGTAGCAATCTGAGCACCCTGTGAAAAGTTATGGACTCTATAGTTTCGTCGTTGTCATGAAAAACCCAAAAAAATAACTAATTTTAAATCAACGATATCTTCACTTCCGTAACTCCGATTTAGAAGTTTTTTTTTGAATTTGGGTGAAATTGTGAGAGGAACTCAGATCTGTAATTTTTTTTTGGAAAATTTGTCTTTAGATGCTACAAAAATAAGAAAAATCATGCGGTTGTCCACGAAAAAAAACCCTGAAAATTGTAGATATTAAAATACAAATAACTTTACTTCCCGAACTCCATTTCAGACGATTTGTTTTTTAACTTAGGTGTTTTTCTAAGAGAAAATCAAATCTACAACCAGTTTCTACAAATTCTGCACCAAAACCTATAGAAATCATCCAAAATGCCGCGACCCTTTTTTTCTCTGAAAAAATAAATCTGCAATATATATATATATATATATATATATATATATATATATATATATATTCCCACAATGCCTGCCAATGAAAGTACTTTGATACCAATTGTCAAGTACCAAAGACTTGAATACAAAATACTACAATAGTACCAAAGATATCTGAATACAATCACCACACAAGATATATTGAACAATATAGAAAAACACCACTTTATTATATCAAAACCTTTGAGGTAGGGAAACACCATATAATGGATCATATTATGGAAGGGATCCTCTCCTGTTCACTTGCCTCTTCGAGGGGGTATCTTCCTATTGAGCTACCACTCACAATACAATACTTCTCTTCATATCCCATTACATTGTTTGAACCCCTTTATATAGTGCTACCAACAACCTAAGATCATTCTAGAGGAGGAACCTTATAGTAAGTCCTCTTACATTTATTATATCTAACTACCATAATGGGCCTTATTTAATAATATAGTGGATCTAGTCCACCTTACATTGAGTGGCCTCCACTATTATCACTATGGGCCCTCCAGACCCCCACTACCTCTCTAGATACCTAACATATTGTTAAGTACCAAAGACTGAATATAAAATATCACAATAGTACCAAAGATATATGAATACAATCACCACACAAGATATATGAAATAATATAGAAAACCATCACTTTATTATATTAAAACCCTTGAGGTAGGGAAATACCATACAATGGATCCTATTATGGAAGAGATCCTCTCCTGTTCACTTGCCTCTTCGAGGGGGCATCCTCCTATTGAGCTACCATTCACAATACAGTACTTCTCTTCATATCCCATTACATTGTTTGAACCCCTTTATATAGTGCTATCAACAACCTAAGATCATTCTAGAGGAGGAACCTTCTAGAAGTAAAACCTTATAGTAAGTCCTTTAAAATTTATTATATCTAACTATCATAGTGGACCTTATTTAATAACATAGTGGATCTAATCCACCTTACATTGAGTGGCCTTCACTATTATCACTATGGGCCCTCTGGGCCCCCCACTACCTCTCTAAATACTTAACAAAAAGACACTAATCTTGAGTAATTTTGGAGAATGTAGCAAAAACATAACAAACAAGAATAAATGTAGAATATGTAATTGAAAAATTAACTTGAAACAAAGATGATCTAGATAAATAATTAATCCAACAATTACAAATAAACAACATGAAAAATAGAGATCCCAACACACATTAAAACACACATTAAAATGTTAGATAGGAAAAGGAAAAGTGAGAAGAAAGGATGATAGTGGAAGACTTAAAAATCAATTGTGAGACAATAAGGATAGATCCAAAAACTATTTAAGTTTAAAAATTGTTTATATGGTAAGGTTAACCATACAAGTAGAGAACATGGAGAAATAAGAATAAGAGAAGAAAAGCTCATAAATAGAAATAAAAACTTCAAAAACCAAGAAATAGAAAGTTGACCTACAAACTATTTAGAAGAAAGGATAAAAAAGCTTCACATTACGCAAACTAAAATGAGCTGAAAACAATCAATTAAAGAATCAATTATTTAATAAGAAAATAATATATGAACATTACATCCTAAAATATAGGTAGATTAAATTTAATTCCATGAAAGACACTATTAAATGAAAGATAAAGAAAAACGCATTTTTTTCTCTTTAGGAGACATGACTTTTCTCTCCAAGAAAAGAATCTTGGAATAAAAGTTTATTTCCTTACAATTAGCATTAACAATTAATTAATGAGGTATTTATTTTATGAAACAAAAAAATTAATGTAAATAAAGTAATTTATCTAATGCATTTGATATAAGTCCCTAGTTCAAAGATAGAACCTTCATGTGGAATATGTGTTGTATTATTTATAGGTATGTTGTGCATCTCTACATGACTCACAAGGTTTTGGTCTATTTTTATTGTATGTTTTGTGTTTTTTTAGTTTATGATTTTTGTTCACTGTAATTTAATATTACTTGGTGGATTAGGATTTTGTGATGTTACAAAATACTTAAATATTATATTGTGACGTACATTGTTAATATAATGAGAAAGAGGTTCAACTTCAAGTTTGTGGGTTTTTCTAATTAAAAATGATTCTAAGATAAATATCTTATATACTATGTAAGTGAGTACCATTATTTATCTTCTAATTTAATATTTTATTAGTGTTACTTTCCTTACAGAAATTTATTAAACTCTTCACTTCAAACTATAGTTTATGCTTTTAAATATATGTTTTCCAAAGCATACCAAGAAAAACACACACTAGGTAGGGTTCATATAGTTTATAATAGGGGAAAATAATGACATACACTAGATTATATGAAGGCATAATAACTCAACTTTAGTTTTTGGGCAGATAAAAAGGTGCTAGAGACATCTAGATGATTATGATTCCTTACTATCAAACTTTGATTGTAAAAGAGACATAATAAAGATATAACTTAAGAAGATTGATTATTTTGAAAAAAGAAATATATATACTTTTAAATATATTATTTTATCGATTAGTAAGTGCCGTGTAAATGGAAGGAAATATGTAAAAAAAGGTTTCAAGGTCGATTTTCACTCCTATTTATTTGGAGGACATGCTTAAGAGCTATGCAATTTCTACAAGACAACCGACAAGATTCGACCCCATGTCACACTAATAAGATACTGCCAATATATATATATATATAATTTTGATTTAAAAATTTTTAAAAATAAAAAAATATCAGTAAAATTTAACCCTAATATCAGTAAAATTTAACCCTGAATCCAACATTCAATCAGTCATCCATTGCTGATCTGTACAGCACAGCAGTTTTATTGGACCACATAG
The DNA here is from genome assembly GCA_010110895.2 of Picea sitchensis. NCBI lineage: Eukaryota > Viridiplantae > Streptophyta > Pinopsida > Pinales > Pinaceae > Picea > Picea sitchensis. The sequence continues at coordinate 104,083 of SNQJ01S0020103.1, forward strand.
CCACCAAATCAATTACAATCCACCGTCATTCTGTACATCATAGCCAGCGCCTGCACGCATATGATCATTCGTACAGATTCTTGATCCGTACACTAATTCATCGGTAACATGTCACATTCTCTATGATCCGCCAGCTATTATTCTCTCCACGCAGTCGCAATCCTTCCATATGAGCCACTGTTTCTTTGCAAATATGTACGTCCATTAATTGTTTATTCCAACACCCTTCTGACTTTTTGGTACAACCCATACACTTTTCCTAAAAGCCACTCCTTTGAAAAAAAATAAATTATACTTAATTTATTTATTTATTTGGAATCTTAATATAGCGAGTCAACTTGCCTTATTAAGTCAAATTATCAATATAAATTATATTTACTTTATACACATAATACATAAAATAAAATAAAAGTGAATTCCCCAAGAAAACAACCTAACCAAAATGGTTAACAATGAGTAGATGTGAACCATAAGACATCATGTGAGCGATGGTGACAAGTTACATGGGAAATTCGATGTGGGATAGAATTGACAAGTTAATAGAAAATTATGTAAGATAATCACAAAACCTAATAAGAATGAGAAACTACAAGTTACTAGAGATATCAATATAATATAAGCTATTTAAATAAAATCAAAATCAAGATCACTAAATCGATGGGATTTTCACTATGAACAAGCTTGCTAATAAACTAGAAAATATATGAATGACATCCTTATACTTAGGAGGTGATGTTTACAATTGGTTCACATGGTGGTCAACAAAACTTAGTGGTTTCTAGGTTAACTGAGAATTGTTTACATATAATATTTTTAAGAGATTTTGTAATGATGAATAAGACAACACTTTTACTAAGATTGCCCATTTACACTAAACGAGGATAGTTAACAAATATACCATGAATGTGAAGTCCTATTGACTAGATTTCTTATCTGACAAAGGATCAACTGCTAAAATTGTATATTTCAAGGCTAAGACATTATATGTTGCTAACTAAGACTATCAAGACCTAAGAATTTGGTTGAAGCTATAAGTATGGCAAATATGATTGAAAGGAAGTTCATTGGTCAACAAAAGGTAGCTTTTGAACCTCTAAAGAAGACAACCAATTACAACGACACTAAATATCACCAGTTATAAAGCAACAAATAGAAGGAAAAAAATTGGCATATATGTGGAATGAATTGGACTCCAAGGCATAGATGTGAATACTCATCATTACATTACTTTAAAATAGTGTATAGAAGGGAAGTATAAATCTCAAACCTAGAAATGAAATCACTATAAGATACAATTCAAAATCTGACAATGATTAAACATTGTCAAAAGTGTCATTAACATCAACCTAGTGCACACAACGAAATAGGAATGAAGAAAAAGAGCTAAAAAAAAAAACAATTACTCAAAAAGAACAAATACAAGAACCAACCACAAAATGTATTCCACCTCATCTAAGGAAGGTTGATAAGTTCTTGGAACCAAGAAAGGAGAAAAATGAACCTAGAGTTCCACCTACAACCGTGATTGAAAAATTACAACCAAAGACCATGAAACATAAAGGAATTATAAAAAATAGAAATATAATAATACTTATACATTCCAACATTACTCATAACTGTATAGACATCAACGTCTCTAAACAACTAAACCTTTTTTTGTACCTCACCAAGGACCTCATAATGGTGATCGTTGATGGACAAAAGGTTAAGGGAGTAGGAAGATGTCATAAAATCTACGTTCAAATACAAAAATTGGAGTACAAATAGGATTCTATGCTCTACCACTCAATGAGATGGATATGGTTCTAGGTGCAGAATGGTCGATGTAGTTGGACAATTATACCACCAACCTTGAGAACAATTCATGGAATATAAATGGAAAATACAACATATAAATTATATGGATTGAAAGTTCCCATCACAAGAAAAGTGAATTTCAACTAATGAAAAAAGGCAAGAAACATAGACGAACATGAAACAATGGAAGTATGTTACAAAGGAGCATCAAGGTTTCACATTCAACAAACTTGTCAAAAGGCTTCAAAATATGATGTACACACTACAAAAGAATCTTTCCAACACTCAAATTCACAACTAATTCAAACCCTTACAACCAGATAAATATGATGCCACCAAGAAAACATGCTCAACTATGGAGAATCCTATTTAGGATGTTTTGAGGAGAAAGCATCCCTTAATGGGGTGGAAATGTAATACAATACTAGAAATAATAAAATAATAGTAATAAATATCTTAATGAAAAGTAAAAGGTCCAAAACCTCTTCACCTCATGACGAATCTATCAATCTCATTAATAAATAGGGATTGTGTTTTCCACTATGTATTAGGATGTTTCTTATTAAAACCTCTCAACAAATGGCCCACAATGTTTTTCACCACCTCCATTTGCCATCTATTTAGGGGTGAAATGTTGTGATCCTCTTCAAATTGGTGTCCATCGTACCCTCCAAAGCTTTCCAAAAATTATTCAGAAATTTGGTATCCCTAACTAAAATGATGGATTCAACAATCCAAAATGCACCCACATATTTTGGAAAAAAGACTTGGGGTCTCTTGGCCAATCATAACCTTCTTACAAGGAATCAATTGTTCCATTTTGTTGAACATATCAACTAACCACCGACACATAATCATGTATGCATTATGTTTCAACAATTCTACAATGGAAACCATTGATATGCTCTCCTGTGGTTAGCTTAAAATAAACAAAGGAGTATACAACCCCAACTTTCTATTGGTAGGCTGTGACATGCAACAAAATACACATGCCCAAAGGGACTGACCAATACATGTTTATATATTTGGCCAATACACATATCTCTACAAATTCAACAACATGTTCTCAAATAAAAAATTCCTCATGACTATGGAAGTATGGGCTTCTTTCATCAACATGGTTCTACACTCTCTAGTAAGAATACATAACTTTATCGTCCTTGTACAACAATCCATCCTTCAAATGGTAGTACTGCTTCTTCTCTCATTTCTATAATTTAGCACAATTGGGTAAATCCTTTGCTCTCTTCATACTTAATCTACAAATCCTCAATCAAGAAAGGTTGTAGTTGCATAATGAAGGTCAGAACAACCCTTGACTTGGGTAATCTTGATAAGATATTAAAAAAAAATTAGTAACCCTTTTCTTGTACTTGATGATGAGGTTGAAATATTTTAGATAATACATTCACTTGGTATGCCTCGCTTGATGCAACTTAATCTACACCTATGAAAACTACAATGACTTGTGGTCAATATGGATTATTATCTCCTTACCTATGATGTAAGATGTCCAATGCTTCACAACCTTATGTAAATGATCCAGATTATACTGAGAATGACATGAAGGAAAATATATAACAAGGAAACACATA